>CM040239.1:140709123-140769366 GCA_022545495.1 Chrysanthemum lavandulifolium
AGAAAGAAGGAGTTGAAGAATTAAAAAGAAATGCAATGAAAAGGGTGAAAAGAAATAGCCCTCCAAATTATTCAACTTAGGGCATACACGGGTTCAATTCATATGATCTTGGTTGTCACTTAGTGACACCGGTATTGAAGATTAAAAGTCGTCATGGACCCAAAGGACGATGCACTAAACCTTCTTAGCCACTCAAGTTTCTCTCAACGGAAGCTTGTTTCACTCTCACAGGAACCCTACGAAACTATTGGCGTTCTCTTAGAGATCGCCGGTATTGAAGGAGGAGACCTCTCCTTAGTCTCCGCCAGAAAACCAAAACGCACTATTGAGTCTAGAGCCACGAGATTCATCAAAAGATCTCTTAGTGGACACTTGACATTTCATCACTTGTTGATCAACAAATAAGATTATCGTGGTTCATATCGAGTCCTTCACGATCTTAGCAACTGCCTAGAACATTTATAGAGGTTCACAACTGTGATCCTCGGTGATTGAATGGAAACTCGCCGCCAGGTCAACATCAAACAACCCCGACAGTTGTGTCTTCTGTAACTCCCCGTGGATTACGCGAGTGTGTCTCAAACGGTCTACAGTCATGAGGTGATGCTTGCCGTGTACCTCACCGACTATCCGAACTGTAGATGTACTTTCTACATCGCGTTATCTCACTTGTGGGACTCAGTTCGTGAACGCCTTTGTAAGAATTAGAGTTGTGTTTTCACACTATGTCGTTAACACTCAAGTTCAAACTTGTAAGTGCTTAACCGCTTATTACTAACCGCTTGAAATGTTTTCTTATGGAAGCTCCCGAGCGGGATGATCGTGCAGATTCTTCTCATGCTCACCCCAACATCATCACTAATGGAAGTTCTATTCGGAAGCAACACAATCGTAATGATTCTTCACAAACCAAAGAATCTACATAGTTAAAGACTTAAAGAACTTCATCAAGATCAATTCCAACATCAAAGAGCGTGTGAGCATGTTGAAGAATGGACGTGAGACACCGGAAAGTGCAAGGCACTGAGGCGCACTTGATGCGCACTACAACATACTATCACTTTCATCACAAAGAACAATGATCAAAGAACAAAGTTAAAGATGACGCCTACATAACCGCTCAAAGACAACTATCTCTACACCGGGAGATTGTTCGAATCAAGGCAACTTTTCTCACAAGAAAGAAGAATGTCGAAGACGCCGAGCTACTATTACATCAACGCTTTCACTGCTCATCACCAACACTTGAGGGGAGATTGTTGGAATCACCCTAAACCTCTTAATTTACCTAAATCTTGACCGTCATTTGTTGGATAGCACAAAGCACCAAACACACGAAGGTAGGAGAGATCAAGCTGCTTATGAACAAGTTCATATGGAGTTTTTCCATGAGAGGTGTGTATAAGGGAACGATTTTGGGAGTAGCATGCAGTGGCAATGGCTTCAACCCATAGAAACATTGGAACCTTCGAATAAATAAGCATTGTTCTTGCGGCTTCTACAAGAGTTCGATTTCGTCTTTCAACTACACCGCTCGTTGAGGAGTTCGTGGAACACTTCTTTGATGACCGATTCCAACACTTTCATAAACCAATTAAGTCTTTGTTGACAAACTCGTGCCATTGTCTGTTAGAACAATTCGACAAGTATTGTTGAGTCGAACTCAAGTCGTTGATTAGTTTGATGATGACATCTAGAGTTTCATCCTTTGTCCTCAAAAACTTTACCCAAGTAAATCGAGAGTCATCAACAACTACTAGAATGTATTTCTTCCCATTTATCGCTTGCACTCTCATTGGTCCGCAGATCCATATGAAGGGTATGAAGAACTTCTATTACGTAATTTGTGGGTTTTGGTTTGTGTGCATATTTCGTGCTTTTACCCAATTGGCAAGTCGAACAAAGATGATCTTTTCATATTTTAACTGGGTAAACCTCGACAAGATCCTTTCTCGAAAGGTTGTTTATGGTGCCGAAGTTCAAGTGATTGAGACGACGATGCCATAACCAAGACTTCGTTTTAGAGGCCTTTGATAGTAAGCAGATTGGAGAGGACTTCATCATGTCATCGATAGAGATGGTGTATAGGTTAGAACCTCGAGTTCCTCTTAATAATTCTACACCATCAAGCTCTCTAATGAAGCAAGTATGTTTTCTAAAAGCCACTTCTAGATCGGAATCACGTAATTGACCAACAGAGAATGATTGTAACCAAGACCTTCCACATAATATACCGAAATCACACTTTACCAAGCACATAATCTCCATAACCCATAATAGCTCCAAAATGGTCGCTCCCGAATCTAACTCGTCCCGATGAATTTACTCACGGTTCATGAGCCGCGACCGGTCTCCAAATATATGTTTGAAACAACTGAGTCCGGTACCACGTAATCGATTTGAACGATCCGCAGCTTGAACATGCACAAGAATGGATAATCGATAATTGGGATCCCCATGCAAGAATGGGTTCCATTTGGTTAGTAACAATGATTGGAACACCCACATCGTAGATAGAAAAATTCATATCGTAAATTGAAGCAATGGAATCATTATGAATAGATGCAAGATTAGTGTCTCAGATTTGCCCTATTCAAAGTATGTTCACTTCTTAAGGAATAGTTCTACCATTAGGCATCCATTTTCTAGTGGGCATTGCACGATTAATCTTATGGCCTCTGTGTATCCATTGATAACCTATCTTACTAAATGTTCTTCCCGTGGACTTCCAACTGCTTTTCTAACTTTCTTTCGCTTTTGTCTTTTTGCCTTCTTAGTATGATATTTTGTATTGACAATGTTAACGGGGTTTGACAAGATTAGACAAAGCATTCACACCACATTCATGATTAGAAATGTAATTCAAGTAGACATCATTACAAGGTTTGCAAATAGTATCGAATTGAATTAATTATAGTACGCCTATGGCAAATACTAGAATCAACACGATTCGCTTTATTCTACTCAAACTTAAAGTTCCTAGGTTGGTCTTCTACTCTCTTCCAATGCACATTCTTAGCTTGCGAGGTCCTATCATTCCTTGTATTGTCTTGAGACTTTGACATGCTTGCTTTAATGTCACCGATTACTCTTGTAGGGAATGGGAACATTAGTTGGTTTTGCTACTCTTGCATCTCCTGCTTAGATGTGTCGATCTCGAACTACATGCAGCACACTAAGGTTCACTTTCTTAACACAAGAAGGCACACTAGAGTTCGCTTTCTTAGCACAAATGATCTCGAATCAACTACTTGAAGGCACACTAAGGTTCACATTCATAACATTGGGCATTGAATGGATTTCATGATTGGCACTAGGCATAGAACAAGGAATCAAAGGATTAACTCTCTCACCTAAGGACTTAGGGCATATTGTGATTAAGCATTCTAGAAGTTCTTGAGATCGTTCGGCATATAAGCATGCATGCCCAATTGCATTATCAAGTGGTTTCTCTAACTTATCTTCTTCAACAATCTCACGGAGACATTCTAGACAATCCTTAAGGTATGAGAAATATGTTTGAATTGCAAGTTTGTTATTCCTAAGATGAGGGGGAACATATTTCATAGACAAAGCATATCTATTACAAGAGTGAACCTTTGATACACCATTCTCCCATTGGTCATTGGCATTTTCCCTTTACCCGCTCTTGATTCTCAATTTCCTTTTGCAATGAAGCTATTTGTTCGTTATTTTTGTTGCGAGTGACCTTTATTGATTCAAATAACTCATTGAAATGACGTTTAACCTTTCATTTTCTTCTAGAAAACTTTCGCTTTCCTTTTGTAATGCATTTACTAAGTTTTGAAGATGAAACGCTTGAGAATTCGAGAATCTAAAGGAGGAGGCATTTGGGAGCCCGTCACATTGTTCTTTGACCCTTTAATTGAGAGATTTAGGCTTTCAACTTTCTCGATCGTGTTACGTGAGCTTGATTCTGCTCATCACGCTTGTTAATTTGAAAACTCGCATCAAACTCGAGCATCCGAGGATGTCTTGATATTTGAAGTTTTGACATTTTCTTTAAGATGTTGATATTTTAGTTGTAACTTAAAATGCTCAACCTCTAGTTTAGAAAATGTTTAACCAAATTGTCGTGATCATCCGCTCAATTTTCTCATTTAATTTAGAATTAGTCTTTTCAAGCTCAATGACACGATCATGGGAGACTTTCGTGGCAACAGATAATTCATGAAATTGAGAAGCATTAATGGAACAGTTTGTAGCAATGAAAAACACATCTTGAGTAATACATTCGTAAATAAGAGTCTCATTCAATGTATGCAAGTTCTTCCTCTCAATCTCATTATATTTTAGTGCTCGCTCATAGTCACTAACCTCAACTATCATTGCATCAAACTCCTTTTCATTTCTTTAATGTCTAAGTTCATTCCCTTTTAAGACTTTCAAAATGATCTTTTAGTTTTTAAAGAAAGGCATGACTTCGCTTAAATAACATTCTTTCGCTTGCTCAAAACCCTTTCCCTTCGCTATACTAGTGGGTGTGATCCTTTTCACAAGTTCTCTCAAAATCAACAAATAGTTGAAAATAACATATTTACCGATTAAGGTCTTGCTTTTAGTGGCAATAGTCCTAGGAACTAAATGCATTGGTGTATTGGGAGGATACACAGTCAAGGCATTTTCCTAAAGGGGGTTAGTTACAACAAGATTCTCTGCTTTTTGCTTATCTAAATCCTTTTTCCGAACACTTGTTCGGGTGTTAACAACATCCGAGGCTTAAACATGTTCAAGGAAATCCAATTCTCCTTCTTGTAATCATGGGGTGTGATATTTATTTTCTCTTTACATTTAGGATCATCTAGTTTCTTGTTCATCTTTTCCCTAGTGACATCATCTCGATTTCTTATCTTCCTCAATGCACTCAACGCAACTAGGTTTCGCCTAGGCTTAAGGATTTCATTGCCATCATAAAGAACCTTATGAGCATTTCTAGCCTTCTTAATGACCTCTGGATTTGGTTCCTCAACAAGGGAATGCTATGCTTATCACTTAAGACTCTATGCTTAGTGATTAAGTGAGCGATCAATGGTATTTCCTTGTACGTATAACTTATTTTCAAGCTTGTTCGTCAAGGTTTTAGATTAGAAAAATCATTCAAAAGTTTTGATTCCTTAGCACCGAATTCTTGCTTAAGCATTTTAACATTTTCTTGAAGTTCTTGTTTTTGCTTAGCGCTTTAGAAAGCTTATCTTGTAAGGAGTTTAATTCTTGTTTCAATACTTCTTCTCTAAACCTACTTTTTCTAATAGTTGTACGATTTGGTCATCCATTTCCGCTCACGGAGGTTAATTCAAACTTAGCACGTTGTTCATAAATAGCAACACGCTCTTTATAAGCATTAAGTTCGTAAATAATGTAATCATCGAGAAGCACGTGCAAAGGTATTCGTCAAAAGCATAGTCATTATTGATCGCATAAGATACATCACTTGGTACAATCTCACTTTCACTTTGTTTCACATATTGATCATATGGGACAACATTGATATTACCCACATTTTAATATCGACTCAATAATTACACTGATTGTACTGTTATGTATCTTTTGCTCATCAACTTCATCGTATAATTTTAATACCTCGTAAATGATTTTGTCTTTGGATGGACCAGTTGTGGTGATGAAGAGACTTTAGGAGAGACCATTGGAGAAATGCTAGCCATGAAAATGGTTTGTGCGGTGGGTTTTCATCAACATCGTAGTCGATGCATCACAATCGCCTACTTGAAAGGCATTCGATGATTATGGCCTATCTCCTCGAATTGGTTGCTCATCCACATCCGCATCATATGTCTTAGCATTTCCCCCCAAGAACAACAACCTCTTCATCCAAAGTCGCACCATTATCCCGAGCTTGCACAAGCAACATCTTATCCTCAAGTACTGACATTCGAGGCGTGTTGGCGATGTGCGCGCCTCCTTGCAATGTGTCCTCACCTCCACGCTTGTAACATTTGATTGGCTTAGCTTGACCCCGGTTTCCATTCCTTCCCTATTCTCGATTTGCAAGATAACCTCTACCAGCTCCACCTCTTCCTTGTTCGTATCGCCTTTCTTGAACCGGCCGCACCATAACCTTTCCATCTCCGACATTGCACGATTGTGTGGATTAGATGTCGCTCGAGGTTGTTGTTGGTATGTGGGAGAGAGTTCATGTTTTGACCGATCATGAGAGCCGCTTGATTAATGAAGTTTCCCACGTGTGCATCAAAGATCGCCTTGTTTGAACATTGATCGGAATGAGTTTGTGATTACCATTACCCATGTGTATGACTTGTGAGGCTTTGGTTGTGATTCCAATGTTTGAGTAGAAAGCGCTGAATCATTCGATGAGCTTGTCTCTCCTCGGTTGGTTTTGAACCGATTAAGAATCCTTTTTCAAACATAGCATGTCTCTCATTCGGAGAAGGAAGGCATACGCTGCTCATAGTTTGTATTCTTCAATCCTTTAGTGAGCTTCACGTATGACAAACTTGTGCCATTCTCGATTCATGTTGTTTACAAACTTTGAGTTCAAATTGAATGTTTGGCATAGTCATTCGATGTTCCTCATATCATTAACAAGCTTGTGGAATCTCATGTAATACTCATAGACACTCTCATCTAGTTTCATCTTGAAGTGTTCAAATTCATCATAGATTTGTGATTCTCTGTCTTCCATAGTTAATTCGTAACCCGAGAGAAGCATCTTGACATTATCCCACACCGCCTTGGCTTCGTGTTGTGATTGATCGCCTTGTAGATATCTTTTGGAAGACCTTGAAGTACGATGTTAAGCCCCGATATCAAGATCGAATCTCTTTTCTCCTTATCATCGAGCTCATCATATGTCTTTGGTCCATCAATTCCATAGATCATTGTTCCATCTTCACCGATCAATTAAGTCTCTAGTAGTCTCAACCCGATACGGTCCTTCATCAATGGATTTGAGAATGTTGACTCCATTTTCCTTTCCAAGACAAGACAACTGATTCGTTGAGCCCAAGAGTCGAGTCGCCTGCATCAAGCATGGGTGGACGAGTATCCAACCACCGCTTGAACATCCTCGACAATGGAGATGATTGTAGGAACGTTGGTAGACATGATGACAGATTAAACGGATTTTATAACTCTATGATTAAACCGGAAATAGATTCTTTCACGGATTTTACTAAATCAAGAGAAAACCAGACATGCATAAAGTCAACCAAGTCGCTAAGCACCAAGTCGCTAGTAAAATTTTGACAAAGAAGTCGCTAAGTTGTCAAGTCGCTAAGCACCAAATCGCTAGCAAAATTTTGACAAAGAAGTCGCTACACCAAGTCGCTACCGTAGTGGAGACTCCACTATGTATCTTGCTTTGTCGGCTTGTCTCAATAGACAAGTCGCTAGCTCAACTCGCTAAGGCCTTCAACTACAACTTGCTACCAAATTACAAAGCAAGTCGCTACCAAGATAAATTATCCGTGGCTTAAGTCGCTAGCAAGAAAACACATAAACACCACTTTTCAATCCAAAACAACCCAACCACGATGATTTAAGCTTAACAAATCAAAACCCACGCACATACAATGATTCTAAATACAAAACTACACCCAAGATTCAAACTTTAACACTAGAAATGATCCAATGATGCAAAACCACTAAACTTTTTCAAACTCTAAAACCACCTAAAAGTCACTAGAAATCCAAAGATATGTAAGAGATGATCAAACCATGGCTCTTGATACCATTTGTAACATATTGGATTTCATAAACACACTAAACCATAAGATCAAATAGCGTACAAAGAGTTCTAGAGAGAAAGTTAGAGGTTTGGGGAACTTTAGTGAGAGAAACAAAAGTCTTATTATGAGCTCCAACTCTCTACCTTGGAAGGTAGAGAGTATTTATAGTCTTTACATAAAACGCCACTTATCGGGTGTGGATCGTGCATACAAGGGTAAAGACCCGTCTGTCCTCCACGGTGTTACTTAAACTAAATACTACTTAACTTATAATAATCTACGACTACGAGCTTTCTAACGATTACATATACTTGAGGTGACCGACTTTTATATTCTTGATTTACTAAATCCTAACAAAGAACCCCACGGAAATCATTAAATCTATTCAAATCGATGTACCAAACTCAAAACTAGCTCACTAGCCCTAAACTTACCTTCCCGCCTGGCTAATATAAATTCAAAAAAATAATCAAACAAACACGTAACGCATCTTCGCTTCGGTAATTGTATCCCACGTGTCACCATCTAATATCTCCTTAATTTGCCATAGAAAACACCATTTCTACCATATTGCAAACCTAAACGATGTAACATTGGTCGATAATCTATTTGTGATATTTCCTTTACATTAAAATGACCAAACTTTAAACCAAGACATAAACAAAACTCTTCACACCAAATTTGCAATAGTGCTCACTATTAATATTATATCGAAATTGGTCATATTCATTAGTGTTGATTTGGGTCTACATATTCTTGCCTAAGGAGCATTCCATGAAGTAAAGATGGCTCGTGGTCAATATAGGAACATTCAACCAATCACCAAAACAACTTTGTAAAACAATTTATATCGTGGAGTACTTGTTGGGAATTATGTGAAGTAGGATTTCTCACACATGGTTTCGCCGATGGTTTCAATCAAGAAGTGATTCTATCAAGAGTACAAGCATTGTCGTGTTATCATTGAAGGGTGAAAGTCGACTAGGATCAAGATGCGCTATTTGTATTAAATGCTAACTCATCATTATTCTTTGTAACGCCCAAGGTTGCATGGGTATTATTGTAACGCTCAATATAGTTTAATGTATTAGTCATTAAATGCATGCAAGCATGTTCAACGATTGAGTAGTAATAGATTAGGGTTCCTTGTTTATAAAAGGAACCCAATAGTTTGTAATAGGTAACTCATCCAAAACATAGAGTTTCAGTTAATAAAAGATCCATAGAGGATCTAAGTGTTCTTAGTTATAACAACTTGTATTTACTTTCCGCTATAGAATACGAGTTTTAGAGACCGTCTATTAGTTTGCTTATGATTACATATGCAACACTAACGATCCACGAGTGCTTAAGATCCGCAAGGTCCGAGAGTTTTCAACAGTGGTATCGAGCCTCGGGAGAGTCTCTACGATATCGAGAACCTTATTTTCCTCACCCCATACAACCAAAACATATTCACCATGCCCGAACCGATGATGAATCAAGTCACCACCAACAACAACATCAAAACCACTACATCTATGCAACAACCGAGTCTCTCCAACAAGAATGGTAAGTTCCTTACCTAAAGAAGGAAGAGTATGATTTGTGGACCATGAAGATGCGTAATCGATTCCAATATCGATTGGAATCTGGGAGATTGTGAAGAATGGCACAAGCCTAAAGAAGACCATCCTGCATCTCGATGGTAAGTTTACTATTGCTCCTCCCAAAATCGCCAAGAGATTCTTGCAAGACAAAGAGAGCATAAGGTAAGAACCATCCTCCTTCAATCCATTCTCAAGATCACTTAGGTGATTTTCACCACATGGTTGATGCAAAGGACATTTGGATGGCTCAAAGCAAGGTTTGGTGGAATGAAGAGTCCAGAGGATGAGGAAGTCTATGCTCGAGACAACACTTCCAAGAGTTCAATATCTCGAAGAAGAAGGTATCCACAAGGGATACGCTGTGTTTCACAAGATTCGAGTCGCCTTAACCACCGAATGCAAAGCCTAACAATGATGATAGCAACTCAAAGTTCCTACGATCTCGCTCCATCATGGTTACATGCAGCATAGCCCCGAAAGCTAAAGGCGGGCCGGACATGCTCACTTTGATGAGCTATACAACAAACTCGAGCTCTTGAACCTGATGTTAGATCTCCTACCGCATCCTCTTCTCGGTCATTCACCTTTGTTGGGACATCCCACTCGAATATGATGATGCATGCTTCAAGTCCATCTTACTTACCATCATCATCCTATCGTCCCACTCCATCACATCCTCAAGCTAGAACTGGCAAGATATTGGAGGATGTTCTTCACTCATTTGTTGTCGATTATGATACTCAAGAAGATCTTGTATATGAAGACTTTGATCGTGGACCTCTTGAGATGGAGGAGATGAAACCGAAATGGCAGTGGCCATGCTTTCAGCAGACATCAAGAGGTTTGAGGAGAAGGCGTGAAGGAAGTTTGGGTTCAAGGGAAAGGATCCAACTTGTTTTGACAGAGAAAGGTCAAATGCTTCTTTGCCACCGGATGGGTCATTTCTCAAGGGAATGCAAAGATAGAAGAGTGGAGAGAGTACTAGCTACAATTCCTATCGCCAGAATCGTAGGAGTTAGCACTTCAGCAGCTCTAGTCACCATGGATGAGCATGTCAACTGGCCGCATATGAACCCGCGATCGAGGAAGTCACGACACAGTAGAAGCTTGGATTGTCGCCGATGCACATCAAGATAGGCATGATCGCTTGCCTTCATGGGACTTTCGTGTACACAATCAGATATTTGGTCGTAGTGAAAGATACAATGAACTCGAAAGAAGCTTATGATACTATGAAACCTAGATACAATGAATGCTATGTTGATAATGAAGCTTATAAACTTTCGTTAAAAACATTAGAAAGACAAAAGGTTTGGTTTCGTAAGAATCAAATAGCTTATGAAGAAAAGATTAAGGTGCTTCAATTTGATCTAGATATTGCTAATATTAACTTAAACGCACCGAAAAAGAAAAGCCGATACTATTGCCGAGAATCTAGAGCTTAAAGAGAAACTTGCGAGGAAATAGCTAGACATAAACAATGGTTAATCTCGTGACAATCTAGCTAGAGAACTCTATAATAGTCGGTCGTGAACTCGTGAATAGGTTTAGGCTTTCGAAGTATGTAGGATTGAAGCTAGACAAGATGGGTAATCTACACCGCAGGATTAGAACACTTTAAAAAGGAAGGTGATTTACATGTCGTCCCCGGACCTATTAGAGGTGAATTCATGCCCACCGACCGTCCATTAAAATTGACTTTGATGGATCACACCATCTCATATGGCAAAAGTCAAAAGACTTGCTGCACAATGATGCTTCATCTTATGACTTTGTCTCTTTCTCCGACAAAGGACAATTCATCTGATCAAGGATCTACTTACACCGTGATTCAAGTGATAAGTCGACCTGTCAAGCCCTCACCGAGCCTACACCCAAGCTCGCACCCAGACTATCTACAAGCCTTCTAGGATAGTCACGAGGAATCCACTTCCAAGCCTGCTTTCTCCCAAGCCTTGTCTTTAAATCTTTGCATAATTTGTCCGTTAAAACAATTCCTTTAATGTTTCGGTTTAAGTTCTTCTACATGTCATCGAACATCTTTTTGTTGAATACATCTTCCAAAAGGAAGACTTGTTTTGTGTGTGGAAGTAAACTTCATTTGATTAAGGATTGTGATTTTTATCAGCAAAGATTGGGTGTTTGTGCTAATCAGCAGAAACCAAGACCAGTGTGGACCAGTGTTAACAATATTCCACCTTATGTCCCACAAGCTAGAATAGACTCTCCTTGGAGGAGATCAACTTATAGACCTTATGTGCAACCTATTAGCCCTTATTTTAATCATGGTTATTGGCCCGCATATGTTGACTCTAGGAAAATGGGAAAGGATGTTGGGCACCATCGACAAATCTATCAAAACTTCAAAGAAGTTGTTCTTGGAAGGATAAAGGACCAAAATTTTACCGAAACCCAAGAACAATGGTGGATCTTTCTCTTCCTTAACTCGCAAAAGTAAGGGGCATATGCCTCGTGGGAGGTATATGCCTGTGGGAGGATTTCATAGTAAACTTTGTGTATATGTTGTTTGCTAACACCGTTTGTTCATAGTTTTAGTCTGCTTTTGTCTCTGCTTTTGTTCTTGTGTTTCTCCGAGTATGTTTTGCGTAATGCCCTGCTCAGCTAAAATTCATCAAGTGTGGTCCTTTGGCATATGGTCTAGTAAGCTCAAAGCTTGTTTCCTCCGAAAGCTAAGTAATGGAGTGAGCAATTGGTTTCCACCGAAGTTAAAATACTGATGACAAGTATTGAAGTTAAAATTGTTCATTCATTCATTCAAATTACACCCACCATACAGCTTACAATCAACTTCAATGCAACTACAAGAAAAGAGCTATTCTACTTATCCTAATCTAGTACATATCATCTATTCCAACATCAAAATAATGTTGGATATGCATGATCGCTCACATCTTTCACACTAGATGTCGGATATCGCTTGTCAAATCTTGCATAACCACCCATTCCTTCTATATTAATGGTCGGATATGCATGACCAAGACGACGAAGATGCTAAGGATCAAAATGGAGAGGATGGATTGATGCAAACGCTGATGATGACGATGACCACACATGATGATGAAAAAATAATATGTCCTTTGTGCTTCATCTATTCATTTCAACCAAAATGCAATCCATCCACCCTCCTTAAGCCCTTCCCTTATATGATGTGTGTTGATGCACCAAAACCTCGTGCAGAAGACCAAGAACCACCTCTATATCCTTAGGGAGTGGCGGATTTTGCCTGTGGCCTTCATGGAGGCCGAGGTGCCGGAGGTTGGAAGTAAGTTGTTCTCTCCTTACAGGAGTTATCGTAATCATCAACGGAAGGGAAGGCTCATTCACAACAGCAGGGAGGCTCTTTCACTCTCTTTGAAGTTGCTTCCTCATCCGAGTCTTCATAAGGTGATACATAAGAACTTAAGGATGAGTTGTCTTCCACCACCGACCGCTTGCCAAATAATTCTTCTTCCACCTCTCAAGACCGCTTATGGAGGTTTCGTTGTCATCTAAGAAAGTGTGATTGGGTTGGATCTACTCATGGTTGTTTGTGATTAATTTTGGAGCATTGAAGAAACTAGGGTTGTTATGGTATTTGGGGATCTTTGATGAAGAGATATGTGTGCATTGGGATCATTTTATAGACTGATTCGAGGTTCAATGGAAATTAATGCAGTGGTTGGCACAAGAACTCTCTAGAATATTACCAAGATATTTTTATCTTTGATGGTTCACCTTTAAGTGTATAACTTTCGCAGAAATACACGACCACTCCAACTAAACGGTCTAATTCTTTTGACTATAACTTGGGCAACTACTACACTTTCGTCTGGTCAAGTTGAAATACACGTAGCACGGTCCTAACTAAACGGTCTAATTCTTTTGACTATAACTGGGCAACTACTACCACTCCACCATTCACATTCGTCCCACTTCAAAACGGCGAAACAGAGATTGGTGCTATGATTGACGGAATGAGCATGTGGTTACCAAGAGATGATAAGGAGGAAGTCGCTTGAAGATGCCGATGGTATATCACTCTAAATGATGGAGGTGCTTGTCAATAAGAGCGATTGGCTATCGGGTACGAGGACCGACATTTGGTCAAGAAGCATCTTTGCCCAATGTGGAGGTTCTTGATTCACACGCTGCTTCAAGGCATAAGCAACAAGTCGAGGATGGGACCGCCTTCACCCAACTGGATGTGGTATTGTGTGTCTTTCCCAAGGGGTAACTTATAATTTTTCTAAGTTTATTTTTGAAAACATGATTGAGAATATTCAAAGGAAAAGGAATAAGTTTTAATGTACCCTAGGTTTCGCAAATGATTTTAGACACCTCTACCCAAGTCCAATCCTTTTATGCCGTAGAGCTCACACCAAACTTTTGCCTCTATGAGAACTAACTTTGAGGGGAAAATTTTCCCTTGATGTAAGCTATGTTACCTCAAGGCAATGTGGTCACCGATGAGGAGAATGTTGCCAACATCCCACCCTCTTCACTGCTTTCACCGATGGCAATCCATCACCAATATTGATGAGGCCCTCCTTTCTCAAGCTTCTCATGTTGCTCCGCAGCACCTCCACCAACACCGTTTCTAGCACATTGTCCTAGTCCTCCACCATCACCGATCCTCTTGATGATTTTCGATCCGATCCGAACAGATGACCACACCTAGTCCTCCAAGGGTACCTGTTGATGAGGTTTCTCCTCATGTTGAGAATGACCATGTTTCCACCGAAGGTCCAATGAAGCTCCCATTACCACGTAGCAATCTGCCGGTGGAGCCGAGACCCCATTACTCTCACATCCGTGTATGATCTTGTGAATGTATGCAATGAAGTGTCCATCTAAAAAGGAACTTGCAGAGACCAAGTCTACTCTTGGTAGTAAGATTGAAGATCTACTGAGTAAAGTTAAGGACCTAGAGAATGACTTGAAAAGGAAACCAAAAGGAAGTTTGTGGTTTCTTCTGAGGAAGAAGAAGATGAACCTCAGTATGGGTCTCTTGATATGTTAGCCGATGTGTCTCTTAATGATCCTTCATCCGTCATTACGTAATCTTCAAAGGAGAAGGAACATGTTCTTTACAAAAGGAGAAAGAGATCGATTGAATAAAGCATCTATCAAGTATCCAAGGAACCGTAGTTTGTCAAAGTTGCATCTCGATACACCAATGGAGGATGTTGCTACCGAATCGGGTCAATATTCGACATACAAAACCTTCAAGATCCACTCTTGTCAAGCACCTCACAACATGTTTCTTCCGAAAAAGACTTGGGTGTTTCTACCGAGATACCTTTAGTTGATCTTATCAAGTTGAGTGTGCTAAGAAGCTCACGATAAAGGGAAAGGAAAATGATCAAGAAGAACTTGGTCCGACTTGACAAGTGAAGAGGAAAGGCTAGGACAAGAAAGTCGGTTGGTCGAGTTTGAGAAATCTAAGGAAAGTGAAGTATTGGCTAAACAACTTGAAGCAGAGGATGTCTCAACCTTGACTCGAGAGACGAAGAGAATCGATGCATTGCGTGTTCGGATGCTCACGAACACCGGGATGCTCTAACTCAAGAAACTATTTCACATCCTTCTCTTGCTCGAGCATCTTACGAGCGTAATTTGATGGTGAAAATTTTGTGGCTCGATGATGCAACTTGGAGAACAAAGGAAGCAAGCGTACCAAAAAGGAAAGCACGGTTATCGAAAAGAACAAAGCAAAGAGAGAGACTCTTACGTAAGCTCAAGAAATCTCGATGAGGATCACAAGTGAAAATCAAAGTTGTTTTGTGCTTAACCGTGGACTTACAATGAAACAAGTCGTGGCATTACCGATGCAAGACTGTTTACTTATATAATATGATTATGAAGTCTTCTTCCTCCGCCTTAACACCATCTTCCAATTTGAAAAGGATTCTTGGAAATGCAAGGGCACCGTAGCCAAAAGACCCAAGTTAGTTGAAACGGTGGAGAACTTTGATGTCGCTCCACCCAAGGTGATTTCTCCATTGTTTCTTCCGAGGCAACCACCAAGTTTCTCCTCATCCGACAAGGCCTCTTTTGTCGAAACTTTGTTGTTTCATCGATGCAAACAAAGAAACTTTGATTAAAGAAAATATCGTGGTTTCATCTCATCGAACCATCTACCAATTCTCCTCAAGCACCTAATGTACCAGCCCCAATGTGGCATCTGCTGACTCGTAAGAAGATACTAAAGTTAAGGAAACCGATATTGAAGGTGTAAAACTAGAAAGGCTAGAATCTTGTCGCCGTGATGAACGCCATTCGTGATGGTGCTACTCCTAAGTTCTCATCTACTTCCTCTAGTCCCGCTAGCAAAACTAATGAAGAGTCTCAAGTCGCCTTCTTCTGATATCTATAAGCCCGGTAGAGGAAGAAGAGGATGGCCAAAAGAACTCTCTTGGATCTTGAAGTCGATGACGCAACATTCATTATAGAAGGTTCTCGCTATCGATTTTCCCGAGGAGATCAAAATGTACCGGTCAATTGGACTCTAAAGGATGATGAGATGAATGTCATTCATCGAAAGGATGAAACTTCAATGGAATTCACCTTTTTGAAGGAAATACTCCATTTGGTAGACAGGCCAGATTTGCTTACTCTGTACTCTCTCGTTACCAGCCATTACTGCAATAAAGCACCACAAGGTTCCGGGATGTTCTTATTAGAAGATCTCCATGTCCTGTTTAACTCTCATTCTCCCAATAGTGTGGACATTCCATTTGGGAGAACTCACATTTATGGCGGGTTGTGTCTTGAGACTCTATCCTCTCCCTCGTGTGCATGTGCTTGAGACTAAGGGTGGAATCACAACCGATGTTTGTCGAAAAGAAAGTATCCTTTGCCCAAGAGACTTATGGAAAGGATGCTTTGTCGGTTGAGATTCCTCCGAGCCAGCTGGAAATGAAAAGCTAAATGTTGCACAACCGTTAGTTTAATCAAGACCCAACTTCGCAAGTACTGCATCGCTTCTTCATCTTAATAATGGTACCTATTTTATTTGTTTTACATTATTTGTTTGATTAGTTAGTTTTGGATGTTTCTTTGTCTTGTAGTTTATTAAAAAAAAAAAAAAAAAAAAAAAAAAAAAAAACTAACTTTCATTTGCAGTTTGTTGTATGTTTGATGGTTTTAACTCACCGTATATACATTGTGTGTATCAAAGAGTTGGCTAGTCCAAGGGTACAATTTTGGTAAAGACATGTCAAATCATGATAGTCGTAATGATTTGCTCAAAATCATAGGTCTCGCAACCACCCATGCTTAATTGCCGAGTGTTGTATGGTCATCAATTCACCATGGTCTATTCCTTTTGGAATCCAAGAATTGACTAGCCCACAAGTATATGGATTGTGGTAAAGACAACTATCTCC
Source organism: Chrysanthemum lavandulifolium (assembly GCA_022545495.1). Lineage (NCBI taxonomy): Eukaryota > Viridiplantae > Streptophyta > Magnoliopsida > Asterales > Asteraceae > Chrysanthemum > Chrysanthemum lavandulifolium. The sequence goes on from CM040239.1 coordinate 140,725,828, forward strand.
ATATTTGGTTATCAATTCACCAATTCTAAGAATTGACTAGTCCCGAGCAAACGGCTACATGTAAAGACACATCAAACCGCTTATATAGTTGCCGATTTGCTACTAAATCGATGGTTATCGATGTACCATAGTTTTCGAACTTAAACATTTGGCTACTCCAGAGTAATGGCTATTGGTAAAGAGACAACAAAACCATTATTTTCAATGATTCACCTCTCTCGTGTGAACACACCGATGTGATGAGAATAAATTGCAACCGATAAGTATTGATGTACATTATGTCATTTGTTGTCGCAAAGACCGGGCGTTTCAAAGTCCGATCATCATAGAGATGAGATTATTAGTGGTTCTTTGCTATCGATGTGTGAAACAATCCTCTAGTATCAAGTATCAAAAGATCTTTCATATCGAAACCGAAATTAACCAAGTCAAATTCCAGCTTAGGGAGGATTGTTGGGAATTATGTGAAGTAGGATTTCTGCACACATCGCCGATGGTTTCTGGCAAGTAGAAGCGATCTCATCAAGAAGTGATTCTATCAAGAGTACAAGCATTGCCGTGTTATCACTGAAGGGTGAAAGTGACTAGGATCATGCGCTAGATTACTCCTCCGTCCCTAAATAAGTGAAAAGTCAAACTGATCAACTATGACCATATCTATTTTTATGATATAATACTTGATGCAAAATATATGAATTGATTGGGTTTTAAGTGTATTTTATTGATATAATTTTTCATCAAGTATTATATAACACACAAAAATTTTACTATTAGTTAAACGCCCTGACTCAAAAGTCAAACCGACACTTATTTAGGGACGGAGGAGTAAATGCTAACTCATCATTATTCTTGTAACGCCTAAGGTTGCATGGGTATTATTGTAACGCTCAATATAGCTTAATGTATTAGTCATTAAATGCATGCAAGCATGTTTAGTCGATCGAGTAGTAAGAGATTAGGTTCCTTGTTTATAAAGGAAAACTAGGCCAAAAATCAACCCTTGTCCCTTTTTGGTCACTTCTATTTGCCTTTTCCCATTTTGAACATAGCGATCGTTATTCGTTGATTCACTAAAATTTTGACACGGTCATTCTTTTGTATTTTTTTCGTAAAGTACATAAGAATGACACGTGTCAAAATTTGGGTGAGTCGAGCAATGAAAGCAAATAAAGTCGAGCAACACCGACCACCAAAAGAATGACACGTGTCAAAATTTTGATCAAGTCGGCAATGAGCAATGAGCATGACCAAAATGGAAAAAGCCTAAAAATGACCATTTAAAGGACCATGCAAGACTTTTTGGCTTATTTTGAGAATTTTCTAGTTTGTAATAGGCAACTCATCTAAAACATGTAGTTTCGCTTAATAAAAGATCCATAGAGGATATAAGTGTTCTTAGTTATAACAACTTGTATTTACTTTCCGCTATAGAATACGTAGTTTTAGAGACTGCCTATTAGTTTGCTTATGATTACATATGCAACACTAACGATCCACGAGTGCTTAAGATCCGCAAGGTCCGAGAGTTTTCAACAAGATTGAAGAATTTTCAACTCCGGATAATAGTTCACGATATCATTTATAAGTGACATCCGCTACTTACGTAACTTTTGCATCATAAATCTACAAAATATATATACATGGTCAAAAAATATGTACTCAAAAATCTACTTTTTAACTAATGTATGTTCAATCTAGTTTTTAACTAATTAACTAAATATATATACATATTTGTGTATCGATTAAGTAATGTATTTCACATGAATACATGACACATTAACTAATTAACTAAATATATATACATATTTGTGTACTGATTAAGTAATGTATTTCACATGACACATTCACTAATAAATACATGAAACATTATTAAAAAATTAAATAGGTTCATACCTTACAAGGCCCATGGATATCATCATCCATTTTATACAAAGAAAGGAATGGAGACGCTTTTGAATGGGCAACAAACTATCTAAATGGGACCATATGAAAACTACTTTGAGGATTTTGCTCTCGAGAGGGACATCTTTAGGGACCTATCAGATTTGATCTCCATTTGCGCGTGAGGATGTTTTGGGGACCGTAATACTTTGGTTTTTCAATATTTAAGATGGGGACCAGACGTACAAAGAAGAAGTACAAAGAAGATGGTAGATGATGAGGTAGGTACAAATTAAATTTTATATTTAAGATGAATTCTTTGGTTTTTCAATATTTAAGATGGGGAGCGCAAATAATGGGAGAGCAAAAGTGTTTTTGCGCTCTGTCAACTTTTTATTCGCTTCCATTTGCGCTCAACGTAGGTTTTTGTAATTCAAGTTTAAAAGGTAGTTTTTTGTAATGCCAATCTTTTAAGTGACGTTTTTTATTTTTTTTTATTTTAAAGTAAATTGTTTCTTCTTAAAATTAGACTAAATGTTCACTTTTTATTTCTTTACTTTTTCTTACTTAAACAAACTTGAACCAAACAATAGAAGGGTTACTTATGAAACATGCATTTGTTTAGGAAATGTATAAATCCAATCAAATAATATTGTTTTTCTTAATGGATGGTGGTCTCTATACGTTCGATGGACGGTTTTTTTAATAACGGCTTAAAATCGTAAAATTGTGTTTAAAAATCAATATACACTGATTGAGAAAAGTTCATCTAAAATAACATCTTAGAGTAAGGGGTGTTTCTTTTTTCTGTTAATAAGTCTTAATGGAGAGATAGTGGTGGGGCCACACATATAATATATTTATTTTTCTGTTAAATGGTCTATATGGAGAGAGAAACCAAAAGGTGCTCCTCCCCATTAAAACTCATTAATAGTAAAGGGCCCACCCACTTAATCCAGAAAAAAAAGAAACAAGCCCTAAGAATGGTAAGAGAACATAATAGCCATTAGATCATTTGACTTTGAATATATCTAAGGTTCAAAATGTACATAGTAGTTTTGTAAATTCGATAAAGATTCTAAGGCCGGATTATTTGAAGTGTGGGTTACATTGATTATTTTACACTTAAACAAAACCAATAGTGTTGAACAATTTGTTAAGAGTTCTATTAGAAGTCTTTAGAATTATGGTTTACTTAGTAATATTGTTGTTGAGATATTTTAAGATTCCACTAACAACTAGTCTGCTAGTTTTTCGCTTTTCGGTTGTAAGTTTGGCTATTTAAAGTCTCTCCTTTTCTTAATAATGAACAAGCCAGTTCACCCATCTGTGAGTTACATTATCCATTTACCAAATTAACATTTGGTATCAGAGCTTTCTATCAAAAGGGGGTTTGACTTCCAATTTGAGAGTCATAGATAGTTGTGCGTTTGAGTGAGAAAAATCACAAAGTCGGATTATAGTAAAGACACTCTAAATCAGAGAGCAAGATGACAATATTGTCACAATTCTCAATTTTCGGTCATTTTTCAAAATTTATATTTCATTAACGTATATATTTCTTATTAAATAAACGTTATCGCACGATCATTTACTTTGAACAATTGATCAAAACTTCCAAAAATTTATTCCGATAAATTTTGTACTCATATTAAGATTATAAAATAATATTATGAGTTTACCCTTGTTTTAAATTTATTTCAGAATAAATTGTTATATTTATATAATTACTTACTTTTTAAGAATTCAATCCGATAATTATTATTTCACCCGCTTCTTGTAAGAAATGTATTTTTATAATTTTTATGACTTCAATATATTTTATTTTGATCCGTTAAAATTAATTTTAGCTAACGCTACCCTAAATGCTTAAATATGTACACAAGTTACTAATTATCCTTAATTAACTACACATTTACTCTACATTAATACACTTAATTATTACTAAATGCATCTAGCTTTTTTTTTATATGTTGGTCGACATGCATATGGATGACTCAACTATTTTGAGTACAAATATCTACATATACTAATACTTATATTAGTTTTATACTACAACACATAGATTACAAAATATCAAAGGTGTGATAAAATTTTCCTCTTTCTTTCCTTCCTCCATAACCGCCACATCAAGAACACCAAGAGATACCATAAAGTTTTCAAGGTTCAAGTGATTATCAAGCTCATGTAGTGATCTAGTATAGGTTTTGAAATAAAACCTCATGATTTATTTAAGTATACTTTGCTCAAAACCCTTCAATCCTTCAAGTAAGTGTTCTAATAATTTTTCATAATCTTTCATACTCTTACTTGATATATTTTTATGTTTCTTTTAGAAAACATGCATGTTACATATGAGTCTATACCACTTTTAGTCTTTTATTACTTATAATAAGTTTTATCCATCCTATAATTAATCCCTTAAAACATATCACTTTTGGTGATGTGTAGGAACCCATGACACCCTAAGAAGGTGTATGGTAGGATTAGAATAGCTCCGAGTTGTTTTGAATTGGTTAGAATAGGTTTTCTTGCGAGAAAACTCATTTCGACAACTTTATTTAGAGGTCCGATCTTATTTTCAATTCGAAATTGTTTCTAACACTCAATATTCACCATTTTACGACTAGCTTTTCAAGGCCGTAGTCACTTTCATGAAATTGTCAAATGACATTATTTTACTTAATTTAAAAGTTATAATTTCATAATAAATCATAAAATGACTATTGTAGGATATCATTTCAACGTAAATACTTGTAAAGTATTTTATAATATGACGAGATGTCATAAACATATATTCGACGATAAACTTTATTTTCAAAATGTACAAGTGGTATGGATATCATATTAGTTTGCATGCACGACATTGTTTCATGACTTATATTAGAGCATATCATTCATAATAGGTCGCGGTTAGAGAGTTGCGCCTCATTTCGCATCCACTTTGTCATCATAACTATTGCACCGTGTGAGTTCGTAGTCCCACTTTTACTCGCTTAATTGTTTTATAAACTCTTTGGGGAGATACATGCTCAACTTCATGCTTTACTTTACACTTATATGAACTTAAATATCTTTTGTTTCACTCTATGTGCGCGTAAGTAGATTATGTCCGAACTAAATTGATCACTATGTTATGAACGCTATTAGTTGAAACACTTTCCTTGATTTTGAACCCTTCGACATGTATAGTTGCGCTTTTAAATTGATTCGACCCTTTAACATATAAGTGAACACTTTGGACTTGAAATGAACCTTTGACATATAGTTGAACTCTTTAACCTCAGTAAGGACCCTTTTGATATATTTTAAACTTGCTTGACGTGATTTTGAACGCTCGACTATCTTGAACCTTTTGATATTATTCGAGCTCTTTGACCTGCTCAACTTTTGAACTCGACTTAAATCTTTGAACTTAATTATGAACTTTTGAACGGAACTCTTGAACTTAAATACAAACTTATGACTTGTTTGAACTTATTGAACCGCACGTGTTATGACCTTGACCTAAAGTCTCCCATGTTCGAGCATCACTATAAAGTCTCCCATGTTTGAGCATCACTATAAAGTCTCCCATGTTCGAGCATCACTATAAAGTCTCCCATGTTCTGAGCATCACTATAAAGCCTCCCGGTCCGGAGCGTAACGCCTCACTATGTTACTGAGCTGCTCAATTTAAAGCCTCCCGGTCCCGAGCGTAACGCCTCACTATGTTACGGAGAGTTCTCAATCTAAAGTCTCCCTGCTCGAGCAAAGGCAAATTCTCCCATGTTCGAGTGTTCTTAATTGTATATAATAGTTGTATGATGTACTCGCTCGTACATTCGCATTGTTAGTCTCCTATTAGTAGGTAGTATGGATAGCGCTATTAGAGGTCACCAACCTCTCGTCCACTATGTTACGGACGATATTATTTATTCTAGGGCTTTGCACGGCATACATTATTATATATGTGGTGCAATATTGTGAATTATTATGGTAACTTATATTCGACTATTAGACACACTTTATTTTGTGCAATGGTTGTGAACACACAAAGTTGCAAGTTTTGTATGGGCGGAACTTGGAACCGAGCGGATTTACAATGCCTTTGCTTTGTGAACTATTATGATAACGCACTTGACTTCTATACATACTACTTTTGGCAAGGGTTGAACACACAAAGTTGCAAGTTTTGTATGGGCGAACTTGAACTGAGTGGATTTACAATGCCTTTGCTTTGTGGACTATTCTAAATGACCAAAACTTTGCCTTTGTTGCATGAACGCCTTTAAAAACTTTACTTGCTAACCAAACTCTATGAACTCACTCAACCATTGTGTTGACACTTTTAGCATGTTTTATCTCGTATCTAAGGCATTCACTTCATGGCATGCATATGGATTTATCATAGAGTCGCGGTGTCGACGCTGCCTCACCTATATTTTATGCACTTAACTATCGCTTGATTGTAACAAACTTATTTTGGTACCTTGAAATCTATTGGGACCTATGTTTTGTAAACTCGATTATTTACGTAATCAAACGATATTTTCAAACGACACTTTAGGTCGCTCGATATAACCGTAACTTTGATGCTATGACAGTCAACCCCTAGGAATTCCATTTCGCTGCAAAACAGGTAATTTGGGGGTGTGACAAATATAATGAAGTAGTTTTAGGCAACCAAACAGTCCCAAGTTTGATGGAGATCATGAGCATTGGAGTCTCCTTATGGAGTATATATTGTGATATAAGGAATAGTGGTGTGTTGTTGAGACTGGAATTCCATACATATGGCGAGAATAACGTTGCAGCTCGGAGAAAGAACATTGATGAGATGAAGCTGAAAGACTTGAAGGCAAAAAACTATTTGTTTTTGTCCATTGACAAGTCGATTTTGAAGACAATCACCAAGAAGGAAACTTCAAAACAACTGTGGGGCTCGATGAAGATGAGATATCAAAGTAGTGCTCGAGTTCTGATAGCGCAACTTAATAGGCTAAGGAGAGATTTTGAGATCTTAGCAATGAAGACAATGGAGTCAATTACCGACTATTTTGGCAGAGTAATGGTTGTTGCAAACAAGATGCGAAAATGTGGAGATAACATGGATGATGTTAAGATCATTGAAAGGATCTTAAGGTCATTGAAAGATTTGTTGTCTGTTCAATTGATGAATCAAAAGACATTGATAAATTCAAAGTTCCATACCTGTGCATGAGCATAAATTCAAACGGAATCATGATGGTGATGACGTACAAGCTCTAGAACATATGACGATAGTTGAGCTGGTAGAAGACGAGGGAGGTTTACTTCAAGAGGTCGTGGATGAGGAAGAGGGAGAACCATGCAGTCTATAGACACAATTGATAGTTATAAGTGTCACAAACTCAAACATTGTCAATTTGAGTGTCCAGATTGGAATAAAGAGACAAACTATGTTGCCATCAATGAAGAGGACGAAAGAGAATAAAGCAAACAACTACTTTTAATGGCCTACACTCCATAAGTTATGAAAAGTGATGTATGGTTCCTTGATCCAGGATATTCAAAGCACATGAGTGGAGATCCATCATGGTTCTCAAATCACAATCAAAATCACACTACCACCGTGAAACTTGGAAAGAACATGATCATGAAAACGGTTGGTCAATGTGAAAATCGAATTGAATGGAGTCACTCATATTATTTCTCATGTGTACTCTTGTCCAGATCTAATGGCCAATATTTAGTGTTTTTTTATGAAAAGAAAAATCAATAGTGGGTAATGGCTAGAGTATTCAAACGACCAAATAGTCATTTTTCAATAAATACCCACTTGTACGATACAAACAACCAAAAACACTAAACTTTTTTCCCCATTCCATATATTCTTCAAATATATACTTCAGCATAAGTTTTAAGAGGGCTTAGGTAGGTGTTGGCGTATATGGCCGAACGGCCCACGCCGAACAAATAAATATTGCAACTACCAAACGGCCTATGCCGAATTACCCTAGCCGAATGAATGTATCCCGCCTAAATGTTTCCCGCCTAGTTGTTTCCTGCCTAGTTGTTTCCCGCCTAAATTTTTCCCGCCTAGTTGTTTCCCGCCTAAATGTTTCCCGCCTAAATATGTCACTATCTATGTTATTCTCTATTTATATGTCAATCTCTACACACATAACACAAGGAATACACCACAACATATTACATATTTATACTTATGCTAAATCCTCTACACACGAGGTACTGACTTAACCGTCGGAGGGTGGTTTCGGGGCTTCGGCCTCGGGATCCCTTCTAACGGGTTCTTTCATGTTTGTAGCACACTTCAAAGCTCGGGACAAGGATGATCGGCACGTGAGAAGCCATCAAGACCAACCTGGTAGAAAAATGCTTCAACAAATTAGCGCCATATGTGGGACCCATTATTCAATCTACCAATAGCTAATAATGTCGAGTCACACTTTCAATCATGTACGAGCATTCGGTATATAAACGTTCGGTATGGATAACCCAACAAGTGTGAACCTGTTAAGGGTTGTCCGGTAGGATCTCCTTTGGTCATTTTGTTCGAGTATACTATCCTCTTCAAATGTGTTTTTCGTTCAATACACCATCTCGCTTGGTATGGACTTTCAAGATAGACGTCCGTATGGACGTTGAGTTCAAACGGATGGATCAACTAAGGGTTGCTCGGAGGTATTGCGCTTTTTGGGGGTACTGTCTTGTTTGGATATATTGGTGACGGGTTTGGTCCGTTGGACGTGAAAAGTAAAATGGTGATGGCTGAGGTCCAGAGCCATGTGTTTTTAAGACCAATTACATGGTTAGTACTGTACTTCTGGTACAATTTCGTTACCTCTTCCATGTCGCCATATCGGTATGTTTTCGATTCCTCTGGTCTTCGCCGGCTGCCATGACAAAGCATAACTGCATAAGATCATATGTTTAAAACCATGGTATTATCATTTTACGACACTTTCTGTCATATGCAATTTGGCATCTTTATCTTGCTAATGTGGATACATGTGGTTATAAAAAATGGTAATATGCTCTCTGATCGAAACTTATTCATATCGTTAAAGGGTTTAATGGGTTTTAAAATGGGTTTTAAAGATGGTGTAGTTTTTCAAAAGTTATCCTCCTACCTTAAAGGTGTATCTATGGGAAAATAGTGTTCATAAAAGAAGCATGGTCAATGTCAAATGTGTTGGGTTCAATAAATACCCAAACCCCTTAAGTCAAGGATTTGAATAGAAAATACCCCAAGTGTTTAGGCCATTAAACACTAACAGGTCACCGAGTGCATAGTCTCTCGGTGAGCCATCTTCGAGATACTCGAAGAGGTGAAGAAGAAGTCTCTCCACCAAGAAGGCGGAACTTAAGGGTGAAGATCGAGTCAAGAAGAAGATGGTGGATTCAAGGAGTGATGACAATAACTCACCGAATCCCTCAACTCCTCACCAACCGCTAACACTAAAGACAAACTAGACTAAAGACCAAGGCGAAGAAGACTAAAGAATAGGTGGGACAAAACGGTTATGCTTCAAGCGATAAAGACGGAGTGCTTATCCTCAAGAAGTCAACTTTCCCCGAAAGGCTCAAGATCGATCGACAAGTAGAAAGTGGCTTTGTCCCTTACCGTATATAGTTTTAGAATGTGAGACAAAATACATCAAGATTTTGTCTTCAGAACTCGTCATTGTCACTTAGGATAGAGTTAAACTCATACTTGTATAAATATCATAAGAGATGGAGTGAAAGAATTAAGCTTGTGAATTGTAAAACACACACACAAGCCATCTTTCACTCCTCCAACACAACTCACCCCCGAGATAGCTCAGTGGTTCCATAGTAGTTGTGCTCGACTTAGCCCGAGCTTCATGAGAGTACCAACCCTTTGTCATTTCAATCCCAAGTACTATTCAAGTACTGGGTAATGTATTCTTTTGATTTATTTCTAATAAAGAATATTATGTTGAAAATTTATCGCTGTGTTTTACTTATGTTATTTCACCATTGATTCACCATTAAGTTTGTTTTAAGTACTTAAATGTTTTTATACGATAGTGAATAGGGAACAACAAATGGTATCGAGCCAAAGGAAAGTTGGATCGCTAAGAATCCTATGGGTCTTTGATGTTGTGGTGCCCCAAGAGCAAAAAGAGAGTCATAGGTGAAGATCATCTCCTCGACTCACAACAAAGACCGTAGTCCAAAGCCATTTGTGTCTCGGTGGCATGATTACCAATGTGTTGACTACTCCCAAGCCCGTGATTGATTGAACAGGTTAACCTTGAGAGTAAGCTTCCAAATTTCGATTCGAAGAATACTAGAGCCTGAAGCCAAGCTCTAAAGAGCATGCTTGACTCCGATATGCCCGTAGTACCGAACACATCTCCCGAGTCCGGCGTAATCTCAAGCACCGCCCACCCCGAAACCTCTTCGTGGTGCCGCACCAAGCTCTAAGCTTACTCCACTTCAATTCAATCCTCACTCACCAAAAGAAAGGTCCGGACTTGGTAGAACCATCCCTAAAAGACCAACAAAACCAATCCAACAAGAATCTACTCCCACTAAGACTTCCACATTTCGCCCACACCAAGAACTTATCGAACTTGTGAGGAAGTCGATCGATAAGATGGAATCCATCGAAAAATCTCCGATTCAACAATCAAGGAAATTAAGTCACCTCCTAGTTCATCAAGGTCAAAATCCACCAACAAGCCCAAACAGACGTGTGATCTATGCCACTATACCATACCATTGACAATCACCTTTTTGTATGATCTACAAAAGGATGATCATTTCACTTACAATATGTAAGTTCACTCAAGAAAGCAAACTATACCAATGTTGGTCATCGATGCTTCAACCTCCAACGCTCACAAGTGTAGAGCAAAACCCTTTCCTCCTTGCCCACACCTTGGCTTCAATGATCATCATCGGATGATTGTCTCATGAACACATGCCGTGATATTTGCTAAAATCCACCACGAGACATCCTAGGAGGTCAAGTTCCAAACAACCTGCATCATCGAGTCATCCTCGCCTCCAAATGCAAAACCCGTGGTAGCACAATGCACTCAACCACCGACCATGAGTCAATTGCCAAATTCAAGCGCACCTTTAGACCCAAACCCACTAGTTTGTGGGTCGACAAGATAAACTAATCCAATTTACTATTTATGCAGACACGCCAGGAGCCTATTTGGCATCTAGATAGTGGATGCTCAAGAAGCATGACCGGTGTTAAGGAGTATCTGCACAAGTATGTAAAGGAACCAGACCCAAGGTAGTATTTAGTGATAACTCATAATGTCCCATCAAGGTTATGGTTCAAGATATCGCAATGGAATAGTTTTCTCTAGAATAGCTTATGTCAATGGTCTCAAATACAATCTCATCAGTGTCAGTCAACTCTGTTATGCTAAGTACATTGTGCAATTCAATGACAAACAAGACACCATTTTCAATGCCAACAAAGAAGTTGTTTTGATAGCTCCTAAAAGAGATGATGTTTATGTCTTAGACATGTCAACACTCTCTCAAAATGGAACTTGTGTCTTTGCCAAAGTCACTGAAACTATCAACTGGTTGTGGCACAAGAGACTCTCACACTTAAATTTCAAAAACATCAACAACTTGGCAAAACAAAACAAGGTCATTGGGTTACCATCACTGGTTTTTGCAAAAGATAAACCATGCTCAGCCTGTGAAAAAGGCAAACACCAAAGAGCATCTTTCAAATCAAAACAAAATTTCTCCATCAAAGTCGCTTTCACCTCCCGCACATGGATCTCTTTGGACCACCATCCTAGATCAATCCAAGATGAGAAGTATACACTTGTCATTGTTGATGAGTTCTCAAGATACACTTGGTATACTTTATTTCCAAAAGAGTCAGTAATCGATACAATAATGTCATTCATCGTGAACATTGAAAACCGTAATGACATTATCATTAAACAAATCGAATCGACAATGGCATTGAATTCGAAATGAAGAGCTTGAGAATTTCGAGATGAAAAGGAATCACCCAAAAATTTCATCCCCTTACACCCCGAACAAAATGGGTAGCTAAAAGGAAAACAAAACTCTCATTGAGGTCGCCGAACTATGTTAAATGGCTCAAGACTCTCAAAGCATCTCTGGATCAAGAAGTCAAAACAACTGTTACACTCAAAACAGTCAATCATTGTCAAAAGACATAACAAAACCCCATATGAGATATTCAAAGGTAGACTTCCTAATATCGCTACTTTCATGTGTTTGGATGTCCCGTGTTTATCCATAACCACAAGGATCATCTAGGCAAGTTTGATGCTAAAGTCGATGATGGATACTTTCTAGGTTACTTGTAGCAACTCGTAATTTTCATAAGGTAAAATGACTATTTTACCGTTGACTTCTTAAAGTTGACTTTGACTTTTACTATTTGACTTTACCGTAACGTAAAGCAACATCAGAATCGGTAGTAACCAAGAATTTCCCAAGTTAAATAATAAATTATGTTTCAATTATTACACTCACGAACATTTTGTTCACCTTGGCTATAAGTAATTATTTAAAGTTGTGACTTTAATAATTACGAAAGTTTAATCGTGTAAACTTTCCTCGCGGTCAACACAAGACTACGATAAGTCTAGGTGTTGAAAATACTCTATTTTCACTAATAGTCATATTTTATATGAACTATGGCCACTTTGTTATTTTTTCGTAAACATTTTACTCTTTACGTAATACGCGTGCTCGAACTTACGTTATTAGATTTTAACAACATAGACGCACCCTATGAGACTTATCACACATTTAATATACCTAGTTAGAGTATATTGATAAGTTTTAATATTTTCATAAGTATTACATTTTTTTGCCCGGTTTTAAGTTTTGTGACTTAAGGGCCTAACGTTAGTAATTACCGGGATCAAACTATACCCTCTATTCACTAAAATATTAATATAGCCACAAGATAAATACAATTTCTACTTTCTTTCTTATCATGCCACGTTTAAAACCTACGTCTCATAGTTGAGACAAGTAGTATATCTCAATTAATATTTATGTGTTTCAAAAGTCTTACTAATCTACTAAATATCTAGAAACTAAACTCAAGACCAAAGTTTCTTCTTCTTTCTTGGTGACTACCGCCAACCCAAGACAACATCACCATCAAAACTTTTATTTTGATCTAATTCTTGCATCCATTTTGAAGGCCTTGATGTTCTAGTCATATTCTTGGGTTGTTTTAGTGATTCCATGGTTAGTTTAAGAGTTAATCATGGGTTCAAGGGCTAAATATAAGAAGGTTATTGGGTGGTTAATAAAGGTTTGAATCAAGTGGTGAAAAGATTCAAGACTTGGGTTGAAGATTCAAGACAAGGATTAGAGATTGAAAGAAGTTAGGCTTGATTATTTGTAACTACTCAACCCAACTTTGTAAGAGTTTGTCTAATATTTCTTATTATTCAATATAGTTGTAATAATTTATATTCATTGGATGTAATTTGATATAACTATTGTATGTAATATGGCATGATTGATGTTGTACATGAAGTTTGTAACATGAAGAAGCTAGAACAAGCCTTAGGTAGGTTTTATGAACATGAATTCTGCAACAGTCCCAAAGATTGATTAAACTGATCATCTCAGTAAACTTTGAGGTTAATTCAGTAAGATAGGCTTGTAGAGCTATGTCTTACGGTCATTTCTCCGGGTGGCGCACCTCATAACTCCTCCCGATGAGTAAATAAGAGCCAAAATGGCAAAACATGTCAAAATCTGCACACCAGATTTCATTTGGGAAAAGCCCATGGTTTTGATCATTTCTGGAAGTCGACTCAGTTTTATAAAATGTAGCTAAGACATAAACTTGAAGTTTGACGAAATCCGCGCATCAAAACAAGTTGTAGAACTTACTTTATGGTAGTTTTGGCAAGATTGAATGTGCAGCCAAACTTTCTGCAATGAAATACAAGTAATTACTTGCTATTAGACAATTGATATAAGTAAACTTTGGACTTGATTAAACTTGAGAATTTGTTAGAGGAAGTAAAAAATAAAACTTGGACTTTTGAATCACTTAAAAAGGACTTGTGGTTAAAAAGTTATGCCTAGTTAAGTGTTACTAGAGGTAAATATAATGCTGGAACAAAAAGTTGCTGAAACGATTTTAAAACAAGGTTTTGACCCTTTTCGGTCCGAATCAAAGAAAAGTGTAAAACACGAAGTTGCTCGGAATGATTTTTTCTACAAAACTCGGGTGCACATAAGCTGAAAGTGAACGAAAAGTCTTAAAAACAACAAAAACTAAACGGACCTGTTGTTGACTAGAAAACAACCATGGCTAAGAAACCTTAGTGTATTTTGATCCTTTGAGGCCAAAACGAAGCCAAGGTTAAGCCAAGGCTGTTGTCTTAAGGTCTTTAAACTTAGGGCATGTTTGGTTGAACGGAAAGGAAAGCCTGGAAAGAAAATGAGAGCCCATTCATTTGTTTGTTCATGCACGGAATGGAATTAGAGAATTAAATTGGCATTCTCTTTCCACCTCTTTCATTCTTTAAAAAAAGTGGAGAATACTGTGAATCAAGAAATTAGGCACGAGGATTCACACGTTCCATTCTAAGTGAGAATCATAGAGCCTATTGAAAAAAAGTGGGCTATAAAAGAGAAAACATGTGCGTGGCACATGCTGCTCAAATTGAGAGAAACTAAAGAAGCCCTAAAAAGTTTTTCTCTCCAGATATTGAAACTCGTCTCTAGTCATCTTCTTCAACTAACTCTCATCATTGGTTCATGTTACTTTTAGAGCCTTCTCTGTTTAGGTACGTGTGACATCAACATGATCTATGGTTACAAAAATTATATTTTAATGGCCATGATCCTTTTAATTTTAAAACAAAACAAATTGACAGATTGTGATGTTCATAACTGAAGGTAGTCAACTGGAAATATTAATATTGCCATGGTGGTCAACTGGTAATGTTATCATATATGATCATGTTCATATGTTTGGGTTTCGTGAATTGAAAAAAGGTGAAAATTAACAATGCAATGTCTACATGGTTTGTTAGTCAAATTAATTTTAAGCAAAAGATCGATGGTCAATGATGTTGTTAATTCTTTTTGATGGAGCATAATTTACATGTAGATTTTACCATTATCTTGAAACTGCTTTTAAATTAAAGCAAATGATAATTTCTTTTTTCAAACATTAAAGCAAATGATAATTAAGTTAGTAGTTACGTTATTGTTCTAGTTGTTATTCGTGTTTATTTTCATTGCATTGCTTTCATTCTCTTATCATACCAAACATGATAATCAATATTTTAACACATTTCTATGATCGATTCTTTGGTTGTATCAAACAACGGAATGTGTTTTCCTTTCCTAAGGTTATTCTCTTTCTTGATTATTCCATTGTCTCTTGTGTTTCCATTCTATGTGATTCACTCATACCAAACGCCCCCTTAGACATAACCATAGGAATGACCTTGAATATCATCTCAAGTTGTTTAAACATAATTTAGCCGCACGGCTAGTTTGGGCTTAATGACCAAAACTTGTTTTAAAACTTTGTTCATGGACAAACTAAGTAAATGACCATATGACATGTTAAATTACTTATCGTCACACAAGTCAATCAATAGTCTTTGACTAAACACGACACATGTTTTATATAACATTTGTCTCACAAATACTTTACTTATAAATGATAAGTACTACAATAGTAGGAATTTCATTATCATAAAGAGGCCTCTTCGAGTGTCGATTGACGAGTTGTGGATTTACGATTTAAAGTGTCCTGGCTCCTCATCGCTCACTACACCTCCTCTTGATTTTGATAGCCGAATGATGGTACGAGGTTATTTATAAAAGGGCTATAAGCCAAACAACACTTAAGGGATACTCTAACTTAAGGATTCATGTACAATATCATATTGAAAGCCAACATACTACATATACTTGTACACTTATATCATACACTACACTAAAATGTGATTACTATGCTTTCGTAGGTAATCGTTAAAGATCGTGATCTTGTCATACTCTACATTTGATAAACATTATATCGTTACAATCCGCTGTTGATCAATACAATGAGTTTCATAGCCCCAGCTTTTGTTTAACTGTTTTATAAACTCTTTTGGGGGAGATACATGCTACTGCTTTTACTATATGATAAAATGCTTTATTATGGACAATTACTTGCAACCTGAATGCCTTGACTGTATTATTGCATGCCACTAAGTTGTTTTTGCCAAAAGTCCCCAACATCATGGACCACTAATCACTGGGAGTGGGCGAAAATATTGTGGATAGGCCTATTGGAATTGACGAACCCGTCTATGTTATCGGAAATAACAAGGCGCACTATATTTGAGATTATCTAGGTATAGGGCAAAATACCTACCCGGGGCAAGTTATTTACTATATAAATCGTCCGGTGATATATATATACAACAGTCAGTCGTGAGTGCCATGAGCTTAGAGCAATAATAACTTTCAAGAAGATAATTGTACACATTGCAATTATAATATAAACTATATTGTCCACTACTGTTTTCAAACCTATGAGGTTTCTATCGTTTGTGTTGACCGGTTAGGCAATCAAACGCACTATGGGCGTATAACCCACTACTTTCATAAACTTGATATCTTGTGATCAACTGATTTGCTTACAAACCTATGAACTCACTCAACCTTTGTGTTGACACTTTTTAGCATGTTATCTCAGGTTCGAAAGGAATTAGCTGGCATGGCATGTGAAGGCGCACGGAAAAACATTTTGAAGACGATGTATATATTATCATTCAAAAAATATTACAACTTTTATGTTGTACTTTTTATGATTGTACAAACTTGTGGGACCGGTTTGTAAATTCTGATATTTTAATCGAATGATAATTGATTTCAAAACGTCTCATTTAGAGTCGTTTTACGAAACTCAGGCCGTGAACTATGAAGTAATACCCGGTGACACAATCTTCCGCGCGATAATTTTGGGGTGTTACATTACTCACCGATCTCCAAAGCCTTCGTGGTATTTAAGACAAGGAGACAACAAGTTGAGGAAACCTTTCATGTCACTTTTGATGAGAGTTCGAAGCATCAGTTCACCAACACCTCGATGGAGGAAATAGGAATTGATAACTCATCAAGATATCCTCCCGATGAGTATAATATTGAAATCAATTCCTCATACCAAGTCGATGCCGACATCTCATATTATGTCTTACCTCACAACCTTCCCCAACCAACTATCGGTGAATTCATTGATAATCAATCAATCCCCGCTGGATAGGTAATATCGAACCAAATGTTCGTGAACCTATGATTCAAGAACCTCAACTCAACAAGACATCTCAACAGATGCTCTTAATGATTATGTGGCTCTGGACTGAACTCACTCATGAGTCCCCAATGACATCTTCAAGCTCGGATCCTAGACCACAACGTAAGTGGACAAAATCTCGTGACATTGAGCTTGTAAACATCATTGGTGAACCCACCAAGGCATGCTCACTAGAAGCATGGTCGCTAAATTAATCGCAACTTCACCAATGAATGTCTATATGCCGATTTTATATCGTAAATAGAACCCAAAAGTGTCATTGAGGCTCTAAAATATCCAAGTTGGGTTCAGCTATGCAAGAAGAACTTCAACAGCTTGATAAAACAAGGTCATGACCTTGATTAAATGTCCTCGTGATGTCATTATCATAGGAATGAAGTGGGTTTTCGAAACAAAAGCGATGAAAATGGCACCGCATTAAGAACAAAGCCGACTTGTAGCCAAAGGTTACATCAACAAGAAGGCATTGACTATGATGAGACATTTGCTCCTGTTGCAAGAATGGAAGTGATTCGTTGTGAAGTGAGTGGTGAAAAAACACAATTATCAACAATATCAAATTAACCGTAAAACTCGACAAATCAACCTTTTAGAAAAAGGATTAACGTGCCAAATCTCACGGGTGTGATAAAAGTGATACCGGGAAGTGATTTCCCCGGGTCGTGTCCCAACGAGGTGTGAAATTGACGATGTCGTTGAGTTTCGTGATCATGGACTTGAATTGGTTAAACGAATTTTTGGAATTGTGATTACGAATTCTACAAATTAAAGAACGGAAATGAAAATAAAGTATGTAAAACAAAGAAAACACTAAATAAAATACGACTAAGCCTAAGAAACAATAAAACAACGCTAAATTACATCCTAGGGTGCTAAAATGCAAAAACGCTAAAAACCGGCAACCACCCGAGCCAAAAACGTAAAACTTTTGCAATTTAAGGGCTACGGGTGTGATATCAATTTTCCTACATCCTAAATGACTAAAAATAATTTTAGGAAAAAGCCGGGTATTTTTTGGATTTTTAAATTATTTATTATGATTTAAAAACTAATTTAATCTAATTTAATTATAAAAAATACTAAACTATTTTAGAAAAATTCGAAAATTTCACAGAAAATACTCTAAGCCTAACTGATTTTAAGAAAAAATAAAAAAGGGGTACACTACTTTTGGAAATAAGCTAATAAAAAGCTAAATAAGCTAGTAAGCTAGAAACTGTTTAATGTATATAAGAGATTAATGTTGCAAGATTAAAACTGAAAAGACCCTAGGGCGTGATGGTTGTGTGTTGTGTGTTGGGTATGTGAGCTAAAGGTCCCAGGTTCGAATCTGTTACTTGGCACCTTTTTGCAAACTTTTTTTTTTTGAAATTTTCTTTTTGCAACCAAACTATAAGACCAAAATGAGCACTTTTTTGTGAAAAACTTTTTTGCCAAATCTTGGAATAAGCAGTTTTACAACTGCTTATTTCCCACAGTTGTGACAGAAGCAAAAACAAACACCCTTTTAGACAGATTTTAAGCATAAAAAAAAAAGATAATATAAGCACTTGGAAAAATGGGAACAAGCTAAAACATGTACTATGCTAAATCTGAAATAAGCTAGAAAAGACTAAAAAGCAATCTTGAAATAGGAGACAGAAGCAGTTATGGGAATTCCTAAGCTAAAAGGGAAATGAGCAGTTTGTGATTCTAAGCTAAACTAAAAGCAATCTTAACTAAAAGGGGTAATAAGCTAGGCCTAAATAAGTACTAATTAAGCTAGAATCTAATGACACCTAATCTAAATCACCTAATAAGCACTAAGGTACACAGATAAGCTAACTAGGATACCTAAATAAGCTAAAAGATGGGACTGCAAGACTGTTGTTATGGGAAGAACAGTTAAACAGGGGGTGTTCTTTGAGCTTATAAATAAGCTGTAATAAGCTGTTGTAAAATTCAACAAAAATCACTTTTGACTATCCCACCCACTGAACATCATGCATACCAAATTTCATAATCTAAGGTCAAGTAATGAGCAAGTTAAAAATCTAAGAATGGAGCCCACTTGGACACTTATCTGCTGAACCAGTTTGCTAAAAACAGGGTTTGGACAGATTTTAAATGCAATTTTGAAGCTATCTAAAGCTATCCTAAAGGCAAATAGAGTAAACACATATTGAGGTGGGTATGTGAGGATCCTAGAAAAGCAATTTGGAAAAGGTTTGGACCAAAAATAAGTCATGGAGAAGTGTGAAGCAATAGCCACAAATTCTTTGTTTAAAGGTCAGATGTAAATGATATGTGATTATTTTATAAACAAAACTTGCAAACTTGGTGATACAAGTTAAATTCTAGTTGCAAACTGATTTGAACCTTAAGACACTTTGACTTTGAGAGTCAAAGTGGGTAGAAAAGCAGTTTTGGACAAAAAATAAGCATGAACCAAACACCCTTTATGGGTTGAATTTCTTTTGCAAACTAATTTTTAAAAGCAGACTTGGATTTTTTACTTATAAAACTTACTGAAACAACTTAAAATGGAGCTTTTACAACTGATACTAAAGGCAAAAAGCTAATAAGCACTAAAGTTCTTAATAGTAAAATAAGCAGTAAGGTTGAAAAAAAACTTTTTCATTAACTAAAAAGATGAATTACAATACTGAATTAAAACTAAAAAAAACTATTTAAAACTAAAATCCTACTGCCAAACTTGGCTACAATGAGCATATATTTATACTAGTCTAGGTCTTCAAGACTTCATTCTCTTCAGTTGTGCTTTCTTGAATTCATCTGAGCCATCCAATAGGTAGGTATACTTGAGATTACATCACAGCCGTCCATTGAAGTCCTTTGTAGCTTGGATTTCCAGCTTGGATAGTTATGGAAAGAAGGAAAACAGTAAGTGGGTTTGGGATTTGGGATAATCTGGGTAAAGAAGGTGGTGGAGTGTTCTGGGGAGGTGGGATGTTTTGAGAAGAGGGAAAAGGTATCTAGGGTTCTGGTTAAGGTTTGGGCGGGAAGTGGAGAAAGAAGAAGGAGACAGAGGGTTGGGTTTGTTTATACTTTGACTGGGTAGGTTGGGTTTGACCGGGTCATGGGTTTTTTATGTTTTGGGCCTAAGTGGTAAATTGGACTTAAGATTAGATATGATTCCAATTAAACATTTAAGGGACCAAAACTGCACATTCAGAAATTCCAGGGACCAATGCTGTAAATTATGAAATTGTAGTCCAAGGGTTGGCTTTGTCATTCTACAAAAGTGCAAGGACTGAATTTGCCAATTTTGAAACTCGAGGGACCAAAACTGCAAATTTCCAAAATTTATCAAAGTGACCAATTTTGACAAGTAAGAATTACCAAAGGACTAAATTTTTTTTTCCAATTTAAAATGTCCAGGTGAATTCGTCATTTTTTGAAATTC
Source organism: Chrysanthemum lavandulifolium (assembly GCA_022545495.1). Taxonomy (NCBI): domain Eukaryota; kingdom Viridiplantae; phylum Streptophyta; class Magnoliopsida; order Asterales; family Asteraceae; genus Chrysanthemum; species Chrysanthemum lavandulifolium. The sequence goes on from CM040239.1 coordinate 140,746,437, forward strand.
CGTGGACTAAAGTTGCCATTTTTTAAAAGTTGGGGGACCTAAACCGCCAATTATGCAAACTTTGTTCGTTTTCATTTGTTTAGCATCCAAACATATAAAACACAATTTTGAGATATTTTAGTATTTTGATGCATTTTGAGTGTTTTTAGATGTTTTCATACCAGATTGACCTAAAATGATGAGTGAATAAGCACTCATCGAAGCCATCGAATCTTCCTTGCATTTGCCACTTACATGAACTTCAAAGTTTATCAAATGGATGTGAAAAGTGCATTCCTAAATGGTGAACTCAAGGAAGATGTGTATGTTAAGCAACCTCCGGCTTTGAGAGTAGTGAATTCACGACTATGTCTCAGAAGCTTGATAAAGCCCTTTATGGACTTAAACAAGCTCCGTGGCATGGTATGAAACTCTCTCACCTTCCCGATTCAAAACAAGTTTGTCGAGGAAAGATAGACAACACATTGTTTATCTATAGGACAAAACAAGATATGATCCTAGTCCAAGTATATCTTGATGACATCATCTTTGGCTCAACAAATTACACTCTTTGCAAACAGTTTGAAAACTAATGACAAAGAAATTTGAAATGAGCATGATGGATGAACTCACATACTTCCTTGGACTACAAATCGTGCAAACCGATAAAGGAATCTCTATCACCAAGAGAAGTACACCGTAAATCTCTTGAAGAAATATGAGATATCCGACTGCGCCTCGATGAAGACACCAATGGTCCCTCCTAACAACCTTGGACCGATCTCACCGGAAAATCACCAATCAAACCCATTTCGGGGATTGTTGGCTCATCGATGTATCTTATCGCTTCTGCACTGGACATACAATTCTCGATCGTCTTATAGCAAGATATTAGTCCAATCCCAAAGAATCCCATCTCATCGCAGCCCAAAAGAATCCTCAACACCAAGGGAACTCCAAGCCTTGGACTTTACTATCCAAAGTGCTCGTGGTTTGACCTTAAAGGATATTCGACTGATTATGCAAGTCGCAATATGGACAGAAAAGTACCTCGTGGTCCCACAATTTCTTGGAGGAAAGTTGGTTTGTTGGAGTGCTAAAAGCAACAATCGGTGGCTATGTCCTCACCGAAGTCGAGTATGTGGTCACGCAGGATGTCTTTGTGCCAATGTCTTATGGATGAAAAGTCAACTCAGTGACTATGACATCCATTACAAGATGGTACCCATCTTCTGTGATAACACCAGTGCTATTGCAATCTCCAACAACCATGTCCTCCACTAAAGAACCAAACACTTTGATATCAGATATCATTTCATCAGGGACCACATAATGAAAGGAGACATTGAACTTCATTTCATCCCTACTGAATATCAACTTGTCGATATCTTCACCAAACCCTTAGATGAAACCACCTTCAGAGACCGAAAATTTGAATTGGGAATGCTAGACATTGAAAGTCGAGAACTCGAAACCAATCCCAATCTCGGAAGTTTTCTCCGAAATGGTTCATCCTCCCGTAACAAAACCCCAAAACAGCCCTCTCACTGAATGAGTAAGACTCATTCAAGGACCATGACTTTAGACATTGAGCATTGAATGAGTAACTAAATGCTCCAAGTATCAGTTACTTAAATGTCTTAGGTTGGTAAACATACCAATTTAATAAAGGAATATATGTCTCTTTGTCTTACTTGTTAGTGCAAATATTATGATATTTAATCTATACATTCTCATTTGTTTTGTTGATGACAAACATGTAACTTGTAATACATAACGTAAAATGTATAAGTTACTTGTAATTATATTTTGTCTCAACATACTCTACACCTCTCGACGACTCAAGTCCTTGTATGCTACAACATAGGTTCGTACATGTTTGTTATGTTGCGTTATGATCAAACCCCCAACAAACCATTAAAACATGTTTAGTTAAATAGTTTATGTATAATAAATAGTGTTTACATATTGGGTAAATATATACATAACTAGTATGTATTATAATGGGTAATATAAATGGGTAGAAACTTAAGTATTTGACCCATTGACCAAATACATTGAATGTATTTGGGTAAAACCCAAAGTCCATGACCCATACCCAATGTATAGATACATTGTACCTTGGTGGGCACTCAAAACCATTGACTAGATGCATTGCATCTTGTAGATACATTGAATCTAGTTGGTACCCATAACCCATGACCCATGACCCAAAACCCATGGGTAAAAGGGAGCGTCCCACGGATCCCCAGTAATACACTGGACGGATCCATCAAGGGAGGGATCCGTGGGATCCGGGGAACAGTGGCTATTTTTCTTCTATAAATAGTGAGCCATTTCTTCATTGTTTCACACACATTCACCCATAGTTTCTCTCCACCACCCTCATCTCATATGATCATAATGCTTCTAACTTTCATTTGTTGTAAGCATACTCCCGAAGTGATCCTCTAAAGCAAGCATAGAGATCTTGCATCCTTACCTACTGAAGTGAACACCCATCACAAGCATACAAGCACATGAAGATCTTCTACAACAAGCTTGAGAAACTTGTCATCTTCATTCATAGAAGACTAACTACATCATGCTTTGTGTTCTTGATGTTTAGTTTAGGACTTTATATCCATTAGACACATTGTCTTGGATATTGTCTAGTATCATATTCTTGTATCTATGACTAGACTAGATGGTTTATGTGTTTGTGCCATAAAACACAAGGTTTGTTATGTTGGGCCACAAAACATAACGGGTATCATAGATGTGTCGTACATCTATGACTAGACTAGATGGTTTATGTGTTTGTGCCATAAAACACAATGTTTGTTATGTTGGGCCACAAAACATAACGGGTACCTAGAAGTCAAGTCACAAGGCATTAGTGAAGGTTGCCTAGAGATCGAGTCAAAGGCATTAGTGAAAGGTGCCTAAGGTGTACATTCGATATGGTGTGATTCGATGTACAAGATAGATTAGTATTGGGTCAAAGGATATTGTTATCTTTGTTGATGTTGTTATAAGGAGTGAATCTCCTTTGGGGTTAGTTGTTGGTGTAGTGTTGGGTAGTAGTTCCTCCATTGTAATGGAACTCGTATTTAGCCTAGTATCGGATAAAGGGTAGGCGACGTTGTGATAGGTTTGGTTCTACCTCGGGAAGAACTCGGTGTTTAGCTTAGTACCGAAAAAGTGTAAGCGGCGTTGTGTAAGGTTTTCTCCGACAAGAATGGAGTTTGTTGATCTAGTGAAGCAACTCTCGAGTAGGTGACTCGGGAGTGGAGTAGGCAAGGAAGGTGTCCTTGTAGCCGAACCACTATAAATCCTCATGTTGGTTTGTCTATCCTTTTACTTATCGCTTTACTTTTATTCTTGCATTACATTGTTTATTTTCTATGTGGTTGATGTCTATGTTTGTGATACATACTTGGTCTTTCATATAGTCATAAACTATATTTAACACTTTACATATTATGACAAGCTTGATCAAGAAAAATCAACCGGACTAATAATGGTGAAACTTGATTTATAATGAACCATTAATCTTGCGAAATCTTATGTGATATTAAGGGGTTGGCCTTACATGCCGTAATGCGTTAAATGCATCCTCGCGAGATTAGCAAATGCAATAGTTTATATTATATTTGATACAAAAGTTTTAAGTTTGAAACGAAACGTATTCACCCCTACGTTTTCACATTACTGTCATCCAAGTCAAGGGTCCCTCTAAACTTACCTCATCCCACTTGGCATTAAATGCCTCATCTCACATGAAATATCTTGTGGATATTTTATTATTGCATAATATACCTTTACCGTAATCGCAATCGTTCTTGAAAACCGGATTTTATCATGGGTAGTGGAGTGGTGGCATTAAATGAGGAGATTCAAACGTTTCCAAAACTGACTTTACAAATCCTCCTTTATACAAGATCTACCCTCTCACCACTCTATAAATACCCCTTCTAAACCTCATAAACACACACAAATAATTTTTCAAACAAAACGTCAAAAATCCTTTCTCAAACCCAGAAAATTTGTGTGTTCTTCAAAATCATCAACCTGTTTTAACAAGAAAATCTTCTATGTAACAAATTTACAAAAGGTTTTTCATCACAATACTGAAGAAGACTCAAAACACCTTGATTGTTCTTGTCAAAAATATTTTTCAAAACCCTAAAACCTTTTAATGGAAATGGCAAGAACACAATCTCTTCAGTTTGCACCACAGTGGGTAGGAGATCTAAGTAATGTTGAATTTAAAACAAACAATGTTATAGGCAATTTTGAATACCCCCTGATGTCCCAGCCTATAAGGGCATCATGAAGTTTTTATTCAACTGCCCACTGAAAATGGCCTTTACTAAGTCCCCTTCAATTATGTACCAAAACCTCCTCTGTGAGTTTTAGGCTACAACAATGGCCTATGACCCGACACCCTCTATTGATGAGACTGACCTACGACCACTCAGTGAGTATCTCATCAAATTAAGTCTTTTAATGGGAATAGTCACCACCCCGACTATAAAACATTTTGTACTTCAACATGGTTAGACTATAATCGAGTTCATGTTGCCCATCCCGAACCCTCCACGCTTAAGGATGGGTTAAAACAAATTGTTTTGGATCCAAAGTTTTGGACGTAACCCCAAATACCAAGAACTCATTTCGTGGCTTGGAAGATCCTGCTCACATTTGTGATTCGTGTTCTTGGCGAGAACCACTCATCCACCGAACAAGTTAACTCTATTCATTGATGGTGGCATATTGCTTGATGAATGGGGTCATCATTGACATGGGGAGATCATTTACGTGATCTCGTAACCAAGCTATTGAGCAAAACTAGGACGAAATACGCTTCGTATCCTAGGTTTGTCTCATGTGCTTTACAAGTGTTACTGGGTTGCAATTACCCTTAGGAATACAAATACACTGCTTTACCTGGTATCTTGAGCCAATTAAATTTTCAAAAGGACCCATCCTAAGTCACTGATATTGAATTGACGGCCCATATGGTTAATGTAAACAACCAAAGGGACCCAATGTCTCCAAACCCCGCTCCTAAAAGAGAAAGGGAAGTCTCGATGGGACTAAGACCAAACCCAAGTCTTAGGGCCCGAGGCTTCGGAGCATGACCTAAAAGGCAAAGAAAGCCCTGATTGATCACCCACCTAAGGGAGACCAAACATCATCCACCCGGTGACAACGAAGGACACCGATACATCACAGCTTAGTGCCCTTGGTCCCATCTACTACTCCCCAATATCCGTAGGAAACATACAACCCACCGGGTAGGGGAACGCCCACATTGCCCAAGGAGGACATTCGCAAATCACAATTTTTGTCTAAGAGGCCAACCGAATGATCCCAAAGACTCAAAGGAAATGAACAACCCACCGATAGGGATCTTACCGCCACCGCTTCTAAGGATAGCACTGAATCACCCACCAAAGGCTTGAAGGAGCACAGAGGGACAAAGACTCGAGGAAAGAAATAACCCACCGATACGGAACTCATTACCAATCCCGACTCGGCGAAGGCACCGAGAAAACCCATTAGTTCTCGAGGGGTCACCGGGGACAAAGACTCAGAGGGACAAATACCACCCGCTGATATGGAACCCATCACCACCACTAGTTTACTAACAGTCGTTGAAGTCAATGAAATTCTTTTCTCTGATGAAGAACAAGCTGACAATGAAGATGATATACTTTCAGCAGGAGAAGAAGTGGACGCCGATGTTCAAACCGAACAAGAGCATCACCGATCCACAAGAGCCCAAAGAGTCACCTTTCCAAATCAAGATAATGACTCGACTCTTCTTCCTCATCCCGTCTCAAGAATTCGTAAAGTTTGATAATACTCTTCCACCGATGTAAAGGCAACCGGTTATGTGGATCACTAAAGCTTCAAGGAAGCTATACTATGGGGTTCTTGATACTTTATAGGATCAACACACCGAAGTCTTGCCACCTATGCAGATCTGAAAGCTGAGGTACAAGCCTTTGATGCAAACACTGATGAACACAGGGATCTCATGTACCAACACCTTCATAGACTGGATGAAAATCTGGTTAAATTTCTAAAGCATCTTCAGGGTTGTGGTGTTACAATTGATGAAATCAGGGATGCTGTCAAAGAAGACCCAACACTCAATTCCAAAGTGCTAGAGGCCACTGACATCTACGTGAAGAATTCCTCACGTCTCACTGAACTAATTGATATGCTCCAATCTGCCAATGTTCAGGGTCTTCATCAGTTCAATCTCTTCAGGCTACACTGGGTTCGTTGGATGCTCAAGTGACTACTTTGGCTAAGGCATCGTCCTCTATGGCTTGGAATCTTGGGCCTAGGATGACTGCTTTAGAACTTTCTCATGCTAATCTGGCAGAAAAGGTCACTGGTCTTCAAAAGGATACAACTGAAATTAAGGCTATGGTCACGGAAATCTACCAAGCCTTCAAAGGTCAAGCAACATCAACTCCTCGATGTCCGAGGCAACTCTTGATCTCACCGATGTTGCAAAGAATAGTTGAGGGGAGAAGACCATCAAGAGACTCCTCTCACACCGAGGGGGAGCCACCAACCGCCTCGCAACACCTATATCATCAATCCCACCGGCCAAAGAACACTCATATCATCGCCCACCAACAACAACAACAATCATGACAACAACACCACCCTTGGTAGCATCATCTTCCTCATGCCGGACAAAGGAAAGGCCATAATGCAAACACCTAAGCCCGAGAAGATTCCCTATATGATCGGCAACACTCGGTGACTGCCACACCACAACAACTAACCCGCCTATCTTGCAAAGGAAGAAAGGAAAAGAAACTAGTCAAGAAGAAAGAAAGAGCAAAGAAGCACCGGTACAAGTCGTTCTTGAGGAAGTCGAAAATATTGGCATTGATCCTAAGAAGCTTCAAAAGGGTCAGCCGGATAGAAGTTCAAGGATGCTCAGTCGCTAAAATGGTGAAATGAAAAGAAATTGGATGAAAAGAACAGAGAGTTGCAAATTATCAGTAAGAAAGAATTGACCACTACAATCGGTCAATGACAAGCGTAAGGCTACTTGAGAAAATCACAGATGTCGAATCATCCCCAAGTCCAAACCACTAGCAATGAATGTCTACTGGGGATAGTAAAGACATTTCGAGGTTCATGATCCCATGAAATTCACTGACTTTGGGATCACTGAACTCGATGAACTTGGTCCAATCATTGAAAAGAAGCAGAATGTTGTGGTTAAGGAGCTGATGAAAAACCTCAGTAAAAGGTATGAAAGAGTGAGAGAAGCACCAGCACAACTGGGGATTCAGCCAACCTTGACTACACCACAAGGATCTCAGTCTCAGCCAGCCCAAGGCAAAAGAAAGAGGATTGAGTCAGAGCCTGAATTCAAAGTGCCTGGCCTGGAATGCAATAGGGAACTACCAGAGGGAGTTAAGTTTGTCAACTGTCTTTGCATTGAAGAGCCTGAAAGATGACTCTTCTTTATAGATGTCTCTAGAAACCCAGCATCCCAGATATGGAGTGACATTGATCTTGCAGGAGTGTCTACAATGGCAAGTTATCTACCATTGGCCTCTCAGATCCAAACCCAAAGAACGCCGTGTTCGCAATGACCGAATGCTAAGATAAGAGAGCACCGATAAAGAAACACTCTCAAGAAGAAACCAAAGCTTGAAGCAATCGGGATCCACCTTGAATGACATCTTTATCTTTTGTACTAGTGATAGGAACTATGTAATTGATCAATAAATGATGTATGTTTTGTTAAAATATTCGATGTTCCTTATTATGTTCATTAGTACATTCAATGTAAGAAGAAGCCATTTGCTCACTTACATTGATCAAACACTTAGGCTATTTATATATCCAAATAGGGGAGACCATTGGGTTCAAGAATACCCAAACCCTTAAGTCAAGGATTTGAATAGAAAATACCCTAAGTGTTTAGGCCATTAAACACTAACAGTCGCCGAGTGCATAGTCTCTCGGTGAGCCATCTTCGTGATACTCAAGAAGAGGCGAAGAAGAAGTCTCTCCACTCGGTGAAGGCGGAACTTAAGGGGTGAAGATCGAGTCAAGAAGAAGATGGTGGATTCAAAGGGTGATGACAATAACTCACCGAATCCTCAAATTCTTACCAACCGCTAACATCAAGGCAAACTAGACTAAAGACTAAAGGCGGAGAAGACCAAGAATGGGCGGGACAAAACGGTTATGCTTGAAGCGATAAATACGGAGTGCTTATCCTCAAGAAGTCAACTTTCCCTGAAGGCTCATCATCGCATCTTGACAAGTAGAAAGTGGCTTTGTCCTTACCGATATAGCCTTTAGAATGAGACAAAATACATCAAGATTTTGTCTTTTGTAACCGCCAATTTGTGTCACTTAGGATATAGTTAAAACTCATACTTGTATAAATAGCATAAGAGATGGAGTGAAAGAATTAAGCTTGTGAATTGTAAAACACACACACACACAAGCCATCTTTCACTTTTCCAAATACAACTCATCCCCGAGATAGCTCGGTGGTTCCATAGTAGTTGTGCTCGGACTTAGCCCGAGCTTTGTGAGAGTACCAACCCTTTGTCATTTCAATCCCAAGTACTATACCTCAAGTACTTGGGTAATGTATTCTTTTATTTATTTATAATAAAGAATATTATGTTGAAAATTTATCAATGTGTTTTACTTATGTTATTTCACCATTGATTCACTATTAAGTTTGTTTTAAGTACTTAACTGCTTTTATACGATAGTGAATAGGGAACAACAAATGGTACCCTTGTTATTAATAAGTCTAAAGTCTGCAAATGCCTATTTCTCTTACCTATGAAAACTACATAAAAATAAAGGAGAGAGAGAAAAGTTACAAAACTCAAAATTTATTCGTACACAAAATTTTGTGGGCTAAGGACACTTTGTACATATAGCATAACGTAAAGCGTTCGATCACAAACTTAAAATGGAGAGACGTGAATTATTTATGCTCCCAAGTCGCTTTCACTCGAAAGTGAGCCTACAACATCTCTTTTTGTACCCTTATTTTTTTGTTTAGATAATATAGGAAGGCCATAGGATCACTCAAAGTTATTTTTACATCTAAATTACATGGCGCTAATCGGCCATCCCAGTAAGTCAAACCCCTAAACGTATGAATGATGCACAAACAATAAAGGTTATGGTACTAGCTAGAAAATTTCTATTAAATATATGCATGTCATAGTACTTTCTGGATGAAGCAACATTACCATGACTTGCTCCATATGATTTTCTCTACGCCTCTATCAAAACACTAGCTTAATATAGGTACATCTTTAGTAATAACATAAAGAAAAGAATGGGCAATAGCTATGTTAGGCTTTTACTCCAACCCTTTAACGGTAGCTAGATTTGACTTTCTCTATACACTTTTGGAAATAACACAAAACCAATAGACATACATATTTCAAAGTTTTGTTGCAAACATTGATTTTCATCCGTGACTTTTATATGTACCACGACAACATGGTTAAATATTTTAACGCATGATATTTCGGCACATGTTGGCACGTTCAAACAGTCAATGTGTACATTGTTTATATTTTATTTTAGATTATGGCATTAAGTTATAAGAAGTAAGTTATGAACGCAATCTTGATGGGGAATCTACTCGACCGCGTTGGTGAATTGTAATAAATTTGATATACATGTATCCACGCATAAATATAATTTTTTCGTACAATGTCCCTTTTAATATTTGTGTGTACTTCGCAGCATGGGGGTATTACTACGACCGCAATAGTTGAAAGTGATGATGTTTAACCCAAAACTACTTTCTTATCAATGATACTTGTGACATTTTTGAGTTAACATGGAATAACGTGGCTTACGTCTAGAGTGTTATTTGGTAAAGGATTGTACATGTAGCCTAGTGATATGACTTGACTATATTTAAAGTGCAATTCATAAGAAGAAGAGTAAAGAAAAGTTTCATACTACAAAATAAATCTTTTTACATTTTTCTGAAAAGTTGTCCTTTTACGTTTTTTTAAAAAAACATAAAAACATTGGCTAACAAATATATTCTTTTGGACAATACCTAGAACAAAGTATTCACAATCTTTTTAAGTCTTTAATCTTTATGTGTTTTTCTATAGTCACACTAGTTTACAACTTTATTTATGGGTACTACTGAAAGTTTCTGTAGGTTAATCTTTATCAAAAAAAGGAAAAAAGAAAAAAAAAAAAAAAAACGCTATATCTTCTTGCTTTTGTACATATGTGTACGATGTCCTTATAGTCTAATTATTTAAGAGTTTATAAAAATAAACACTTGTAGAACTAGAGATTACAACTTTACACATTGTTTGTGCATTTAACCCATTGTTTACCACACCATGATTTAGCACGCATGCTAACACCCATGTTTGCAAGTCAAAAAAGGTGTAAGAGGTTGGATAATATGACAAGGTTATTACAAGCAACATACAAAAAATCTTTGTGATTTTTTTTTACAAAGGGAAATATATTTGCTCATGGAGAACTAGCACAATCTAAACCCCAAAGTATTTATAAAAGAAAGGTTTTTTCAATGCTTGTGCCTCTTACATACTTGAATGATTTTTGCACACATCTCTATTAGAATACTGTGGGAGCATTTTATAGAAGATAAATGTGCATGCTTAAGCACATAATACTAAGTTACTTCAATTATATTTGGACATTGTGGTATAGATCGTTGATGATATAGGTCTCAGCACTGATAGTTAGAATATGATCATTATACATTAAGAGGTTGCATGACTAATTATTAAAAGGGCAAATTAGTCAAATAGACAAGGCGCCCTGAGGCTTATCAGTTTACGGACCACACCCTTTTTTAATTTGAAAATAGACTAGTTGCCCACCGATTTTCTTGGACCCAACCAGGGGCTGCCATGTGTCCGACAACTTATGACACAAATATGTATTTTGAAAGTATATATCATGTATTGTAAGGTATTATTTTTTGGGCAACTTGTATTGTTTTTTGGGCATCTTTATATTTTTTGGGCAACTTGTATTTATACACAAGGATAGTTTGGTCATTTTACATTTTAAATTAAAAAAATCACGGGCACCACACAAAATCCAATCTAAGTCTTTCATCTTCTGGATACAATTTATTTGAAAAAGCAGCAGCAGCAGCAATTAAGATCGTCATCAACACTCGATTCTTGATCCAACCAAAGATCAAAGTACACAACAACAACACTCGCCAAATCCAAAACCCGATTCTTGATCCAACCCATTTTGAGTTTTTTCAGAAATGAATGGTTTTGAGACCTGGGTTTTTTGTTTTTGGATTCGCCCAATTCGCTTGAATGAATCCGCACCCGGTTTAATTGGTTTGGACCCGGTTTCGGAACCGGTTTTTGAAATTAGGGTTTTGCGCTTTTTAGGGAAGAAGAAGATGAAGTGGGTTTGTTGTTCTTATTGGTCTCGTAAGTTCATAGCATACATTTTATTCTGTGATGTTGTATGTGGCTTCTAAGTGTAGATTTTGTTTTCTTTAGCAAAATATTATGTGTCCTTTTAATGAGTGTACTACTCTATAATATCTGGTTGTTGACTATCTTCACATTATGATTTGCTTGTGTAGCTTCCTCGTCCAGATCATCTTTTTCATACACTAACTGATTCTTTTCACTAGCGATGTCCGATTCCTCTTGTTGCAGTATCGTTTCCTCAGTATGATCATCGGTTGTTGATTCATGTGTGAGTTTTTTCTCTCCACATGGTTCAAGAATCTGTTTTACATAAAGAAAAGGAAGTATTTACAAAAACAAACTTAGGGCTGATGAACTAAAACCCAAAATTCAAAATGAAAATCAAATGGCTAGAATAATGCCAGCTTCAATTCCAATAGATAAGTTCACTGGACTGATCCAGTCGGCTAAATTCTCAACTGACATCCCTTCGAAACTCGAAAACTTGCAAAAATTGAAAGATGAGTTATCATCAGTGGATAATAATAACTATCCTTTGGTTGTGAATGTGTTGCCTCAGCTTATCGATTTGCATACTGACCGGTCGAGTCCTGTTCGCCGATTCGTCGCAGAGTAATAACCGTTAATTTATATTTTATTTCATTTATAAAACCTGTTGTGGTGATTGTTATAACTTAAATGTGAATGAATGCCTTTTAGGTTATAGGTTTACGTTGCTCGTATAGTTATTAGCAAATGATAATATATAACTCTAATTATATTGATTATAGCTGCGATAATCCTGTGTTCGCCAATTAGCAGTATCTAGTTGTTTGTTTTATAAAAGCTAACTGTTAATAACCGTCATAAACCTTAGTTGGTCGCTAGATGCTTCTTCAAGTAGCGGTTTTTGAAAAAACTACAACGCTAAACGTTAAATGCTCTTAAAAGCTTCTTGCCAAACATACATGTTGAATTTCACTTATGTGTTATGTTGTTTTGTTTATGTATTGAGAAAACCTTGTGTAGCAACAAGGGTATAAGCATAAAGTTTGTAACCAATTGGTGAATTTGAATTAAGTTTGTATTGGCCATATTGTTATGTTGATGTGCCAAAAAAATAATAAAAAAATAATGGTTTTAGTTAGGGGATTGTAATGTTTCAACTAGTTTGACCCGTTCCGCCAATTTGATCGTAGCCAAGTTTTGACAGATGTAAACCGAACGTGCTTAATAATTGTAGGTTTATTGTTTTAATGTATAAGACTTAGAATGGTTTTGAAGATAGCTAAAGCAAAGTAGTATAACAGTTGAACATGTTTTAGTGAAACGTTGCAAGGTCATCATGTTCACAAGAGCAATGTCGTCAAAGTCAGTGATGTCACATTGAGGAAGCTTAAGCCCTTACACCTTCTTTTTAACAATGAACCAAATTAATACTTAGTATCCCAAATTTATGGTAACACGACTACTAAAAATTGATTGGACTATGTTTGTTGTAACACTACAAATGTATTGGATTGTGTTACTTATACTTTAGCTCTCCCAATTTTCCTGTGACGTTTACTCGTGCAAGCAAAAACACTGGCTCACGAGGCCTCGTCTCTCTTTATATTTGCTTGGAACATGCTATCTAAGAATACATAGGTGGTGGAGTTGCTTTTGTGATGTACAATCTATGTAGTTTTTGTCTTTACAAATTAGAAAATTTACCGGGCTTGCTGATTGATTCATTGATTGATTCTCATATGTAGGATTGCTGGTGACGTTGGGTTGAATAATACAGAGTTATTGCTCGATATTGTACCTTTAATGATAACTCTCCTAAGAGATGCTACACTGCAGCTTGCTAGGCGTGCTATCACTCCGGAATCGGTTTATTCATACGGGCTCTTACAAAATTGGGCTTGTATATTCGCATCCTATCTGTTAATTAGATTTATCGAAGCTTTTAGGCTCTTAGACCCGTATTAAGCTAGTAAAGATGCAATAGTCGATGATAATGTCAATGCAGTTTCTTTTTCTCGAATATGTGGCCCGTAGGAGCTTAAACATGTAAACTTTGATTTTCCCCGGTAACCATGCATATATAGCATTGTAGATACTCATAGCTCTAATTTTCAGGGTCTGTATTCAAGCGAGGTGGATGATTCTATCGAGTCATCATGGGCATGGGTGTTGAAGCTTAAGGATGAAAAAAAAGAAAGACCCACGTCGCCAATGGTAGGAGAGTAATGGTTGTGTTATAAAATATTTATAAGAAAAGTTAACGTGGATGGGTGCGCAACGTATAACTCAACTGTACTTAATCGGATAGTGAACCTTATCGTATATAGGAGAGTGCTCCTAAGTTAATCATCGAACATTAAAAAGTAAAAACTATGCAATTTTATGGATAATTGTGTTAAAACTAGGGGCGGAAATTTTCTACACGACAAGAACCCTACACGAGATTAAACAGGTTTGGGTTGAGGACAAACAAGTTTGAGTAAAAAACATGTCAACCCGTTTAACCCGTTTAATAAACGGGTTGTGTTTGGGTTGAGTAAAGGGTATGTTTGGCACGGAGCGGTGTGAAGCTTTTTGGAGCGATGAGCAGTGAGCAATGAGCATTTTGTATTTTACGAGTCGTTTGGCAAAGGAGCGTTGAGCTTTCCTATTTTTTAGGAATGCTCAAATTTCCAATGCTTCTTTAAGAAGTCATGAGCGATGAGCAACTCACAACTCTCTTCACTATAACTCAACTACTTTTGACAAACACACGCTAAGTATTAAACTACTACGCGAACCGTTTACAATATAAATCCTAAAAATAAAATATATAAATATATTTGTTTTTATGTTAGATTTAATTAAATGTATTTTGTTATTTACTTAATATAACCCGATTATGATTATAAATTAGATATCATTTTGGATTTAAACAAGTAGAATCGATAAACCGAAATTTTATTCATATATTTGCTAAACAAGTAAAACGGGTTACGCGTGTAATGCGTATATGAGTTTGGGTTGAATTTAACGTCTTATTAATAAACATGTCGTGTTTGGGTTAAGGTTATATTAACCCATCAACTCGCAAACTCGAATACGACTAAATTGACACACCCCTAGGTAAAACTATATATTTTATTTTGGTTCTTTTTCAATGTTTTAGAGAACCTGGTTGTTTAACCGGTTAAAACATGAACCGGTTAGATCACTAAAAACCGGTTTGAGTAAAAGAAACCGGTTAAACCGGTTCCTCAACCGGATAAATCAAAAACCCAAAGTAGGTCCCACCAAATAGGAACCAAACAGAGAAAAATTACCGAAATTAGACAAAAGTCCATCCGCCGTTAACCCGTGGTGAACCACCATGGCTTCTTCTTCTTCTTCTTGTATCAAGAAGAAGGTACCATCATTCTCCACCCTCCTCTTCCGTCACACCCGTCACCACAACCATCATCACACTCCCACTCCTTTAATCAATAACCGATATATATCCACAAATAGTAATTATTTCTCCATTTATAAAAATAATAAACTACGTGATGAGAATACTCGGTCATTTCTAAAACCTTACGCGTTTACATCGTGTTATCGGTCT
Organism: Chrysanthemum lavandulifolium; assembly: GCA_022545495.1. Taxonomy (NCBI): domain Eukaryota; kingdom Viridiplantae; phylum Streptophyta; class Magnoliopsida; order Asterales; family Asteraceae; genus Chrysanthemum; species Chrysanthemum lavandulifolium. The sequence goes on from CM040239.1 coordinate 140,761,458, forward strand.
TTTACGAGTGACAGAGGTAGTAATGATAGTGGAGAGGTGGAAGAGACGAAAGGCTTCTTTGATTATGATTATAATTATAGTAATACTAGTAGTAGTGTTGGTGAGGTTGTTGTGGATCAGGCGATTGTTCCGGTTCGTTGTTTGGTTTGGTTTTTGGATCAAATTCATTACCTAACTGCCATGCCTTGGTGATTCGTTATTGCTTTAGCTTATTGTTAATGCTGTATTATTGCCCGTGTTTTTAATACTTTATCTGTTAGGTTATTGTTAGGTTAAGTAGATAGCAATGTCTCGTCTGAGTGCATCGGCTAAAAAGAAAATGTTTCCTAAAAACTTACTTTTAACAAGTGTTTCGATATGAACACATTGATGACGTGTCACTTTTATGTATGTGACATGTCATAGAAGTGCTCATATCGAAACGCTTGTTGAAAGTAAGTTTGTAGGAAACATTTTCTTTTTAGCTGACGTACTCAGACAAGACTTTAAGAAAAGTACACTGTGTAACTTTTAGTAACATTTTTTTTTTTTTTATCAAAATGGTGTTATCCACTCCACCTCAGCTAGCGATATTTTACCTGCACTCGTAACACTGAAAACACAAGCTAAAAGCAGCGTCATTGAGATTGGGATGACACTGTCGGTGACATCCAGTGTTATCCAGTGACACTGAAAATGAATTTTTGACTCCGTTGAAAATGGGGATATGAAATGTTCCAACAATGTGCTAACTGTATTTATAAGTTTTTCACAATCTGTACAATTTGAAACAGTGTTACAATCAAACATGCTTTTAGGCACTAGTACCTTTCGTATTACCATGTTTAGCTCAGGTTATGGAGGTGAAAGTGTGATTGAAATTGTTTGCGTGAATGTGAATTTGCATCCACATACCAATTAAACGTGCTTTTAAAGAGTAGTACCTTTCATATTGTAGCCCTTTAGAGAGCACAATGTAGTAGTTCATTTTGCTCGATGTGACATTTTGATTTTTGACATCTAACTAGTAAATTTTTTCAAGTACGATATTGATATTAATTCTGAAAAATTCATATATAAGTTTGATAATTAGTAAGCACGGTCTAGTTCTTTTAAATGTTGGTGTTAAGTTACTAACATAAAAATTAATATCAATCTTTTCTTTACAACAATAACTCTCTGCATGAAATAAGTTTTTGTTCTTTTGCTTCCCAGTAGAATATGTGGGAGTGAGTTTCGTTTTGCGCTAAAAATTGTTAGATTTGATCGTAACATCTATAGTTTAAGCATTGCAAAGATCTTAGTTTCTCACAAATGGGTTACAGTGGTTACCTATTTTCCTGAGTTAATCCTGTAGTTGACTATATTTGTACGCATTGACCTTAGACATAATCTGATTTGTAAATATAACTATGTAGGTGGATGGTTATCGTCATGTCCACACTAGCTCTGAGAGTTGCTATACTCCCCGTGCTTCTCGTCCAACTGCAAAAGTTGAAGATTAATGCAGAGTTGGCACCTAAATGTTAGTATCCTCTTTCTTCTTTAATAAAAAACATTTGGTACTTTACATAGCTATATTTGGTTTTTACTACTCAAGGTTATGGATGGTATCCATCGAGGCTGCACCGGATGTCATAGGTGTTAAAGACGAGCAACTGTTTTGTGAAAGTTAACACGAGTAGTTTGTTATGTTACAACCTGATGTACTAAAGTAAAAAAAAAAAAAAAAAAAGAAATTTGAGCTTATAAACAACTTACGTATAGCACTACTTAAATGCTTAAATATTCATTAACAAGAACTGCCATTGTATGGGTAGTAAGCTGTCCCCTAAATGAACTTTTGGAAACAAGGTTGCCTGACCCCAGCATAAATGTTAGGTTATCAGAAACACGCCTTGTGGTTTTGGTGTTAGAATGCAAACTATATGTCTTTAGTTTAGTTTGGAATAATAGAGCCTACAACAAATAATTATATAGTCATAGTACATAATGACCCTTGCGAGCGTGCTTCGTTTTTGGTAAACTAGGTTGGGAGCGGTGATCAAAATTTTCCCCGCATTCATTCACCTGGTTTTATAAACAAAATTGAAAGCTCTTCTGGTGATGGCTGTGTGTATTTTATGAAGCTATCAATTTGTGGTGGTAATATTTTTTTTTCTTCATAATCTTGGTTATCAATATGTTAATCTCAATCTGGAGATTACAGTACAATTTAATATTTGTTTTTAATTTAAGCATGCAAGGCACTAAGAATAGTAAATTGGATGTGAAAAATTATCTTCCATCATTTGAGTTGTGGTTAGGCAATTTAGTAATGAACTTTCCAAAGCATTCTCACATCTTGATATATGACAAGGCATTAAGGACTTTTATTTGAGTTTAGTGGTCCCATAACTTAGTTATTTGTACACAGACGTCACCTACCCAAGTATCTAAAAGGACAAGTCTTTGCACCTTTCAGCATAGAATATAGTGTTCAGTATATAAAGAAGAGAACACCGAAAATCTGGGGTGAAGACTGATAAACTGCCATGATATCTGCGATTGAGGAAAATGAGAATGATTAACCTGTTTCTATACATATGTAAGTGACAGAAAGATACAATGTCAAATCTGCTATTCAGGACTATTCTTTTAAACTTTTAAAGGAAGAAGACTGTTTACGGTTGAATGGATTGTGGAGTTTTCACAGATCTATTAGGAAAACTGCGATGGTTTTAACAGAGCTGAAGTTCATCAACTTAAGTAGAAGATTAAAAATTCGTTCTTTGAGTAAAAGAAAAAAATGTGCTAAGCTCAATGCCAACATACTTTTATCTGTGATACGTAGAATTATATAAGCCTGAATTGCTGTTACAACATTTATTATCGCAAATGATTCTTCTTGGATTGTTTTTTTAATTTTTACCTTACATTTGTTATTTTGACTTTCTTATGTTTCTTAAAGTGCCACCCCCGTTGCCACCACCTTTCTCAGGAAAGAGTTGGATAGAACAGTACAAACGCTTTCGGGAGAAAAGGATAGAAATTGGCTGCCCTTCTTTTTTATGGATGCTAGCATATCCGTCTGTTCAGGTTTATCATCCACAAACTATTTATAAACGTTAAACTTTTCAATATCGTGAAGCTTTTTATACTGTTATATAATTTGCCTGTGTGTCAGGTTTTTTATTGGCTGCAAGTTTTTATTAAGCTTCTGCATCATATAATAACTTCTTTCATTTGATTTTCATTTGTAGATTCCTTGCTTTATCTTGGGGACAGCAAGTGTCAGACGAATGGCACTGGATCACTACCCTGGCTTTGAAAGTGTAAGGCAACATATAAACGAAAATCATTTCTATGGGGCATGCTATCAACATCTTTTGGTTGTTAAATTGTCATTTTTCATCTCAATCTCTCTTTCTTTGTTAAATCTGAGCCTGGTAATTCAATTGTTGAAACAGAGTTGGGCCAAGAACAAAATTATGCCTTCTCACATTTTTTTTATCATTACTAATCTGTGTACTACTTAGGTTAAGGCAGTCGATCTGAGAATATCATTGATAATTTTCTGAAGTCCATATTATATCAAATTTATTTCAGGGGGGCGCTCTTTGGTTCCAGAATCTGACTGAATTACCACATGGTGCTACAGGCTGCATTTTTCCCTTGTTAATAGCCACTCTGCATCTTGTCAATGTTCGGGTAATTGCTAAATCTTAGAGGGGGCAAACTTATCTGTATGGAAACGGGCCAATTTGGGTTGAATTTGACTGGTAATGTGTCTAACCGCTTAAATTAAGATATTAGCTAATAATGAAACTGTGTCATGGGTCGAACAATTTAAGTGGGTTAAAAGTCATTAAACATGTATTAAGATGTTTACTATGTTTTAACTCATTTGATTTACAAGAATTGTGTGTTTTTATACAATAGAGTTATGTCATGTTATTTATGTCAAATAAGGACCAAAAGTCTTGACGGGCTGGTCTCAAATGATCTATTTTGAGTTTTGATGCTTGCATAAAGCTACCTAGTTTAATACGAACCATTTTGACGTGTTACCCAACATGCTTATTTTGCCAGCTCTACTAAATCTATAATAATCGCAGTGAAGCTCACCTTCTTTCAAGCACTCAGGAAAAAATAGTATTTTTCGCTTCACATTTTTTTTTGTTGATGATATACAATCAATAGGTTTTGTTGTTGGAGGAATTTTAGAGTTTATAGTAATTTGTGATTTTCATTAATAGCATATGGTTACAAAGAACCTCAAATGTTTAATGTCTCCCTGATATAGCTGTTATTTTTCTGAGTGTTGCTCCTGTAGAGGCTGTATAGTTATGTCTCAATCATGTGTATTTATTTATCTTACATGTAACTGAAAGTGTTATGCTTTTGTTTCAATCAGCTTTCGTTTGAGAAGTCTTCTTTGACAATGCTCCCAAATCTAATTGGCGTGTTAGCAAAGGTGAGTGAAAGTATCCATGTGAACAAAATGAGTTATGTAACCTTGATCAAAGTGTTTGCTAGATCTCTTGTATTCAAGTTCATGGTAGATCATAATGTTGATTAACCTTCAGAGCTTGTGTCGTGTTTGTATTTCTAAATATTTAGGTTCATTTGGGATTAATTTCCAAATGATGACTATCACATATATGAGTAATGAGAATATATATTATGTAAGCTTATTACAGTATTGTTTTAATTCAAGACAAGTATTCTAATCTCGTTCTCTCTCTTGGTTGCAGTATTACAGGTTCTACTTGCATTGTCTCACAATTCCTCTATTTTTTACTGGGTTTTATTTTCCCCAGGTACTTTAAGTTCTTATATTTTGAAGTTAACAAGATTTCATTGTAAATCATATAAACTATGTTCTAATGAAAGCCTATAGTTTTCTTCTTGTTGTCGACCTTATAATGCATCGCCTATACAGCTATTAATACATTTACCCTTGAATATCTATGAATAGGATAATGACACTTACAAAATACTTATCATGTGTAATATGCTTTTTATCTATAAGTTTCTTGTTAAGCAATCATCCCAGTTTGATGCTTTTGACTTTCTGGTACTTATTTTCTCCCAGTATCTATCATCCCTATTATGGTGTAGTTGCACTCACTACTCAGAGGCACTAATGTATTTCTATTAATTTCTACTTATCCTTTCGATTTGTTTTTGTTGCAAGCATAGTCACTAAAATTTATTCTGATAATTTAATAATAATGTAAAAGTTATTTAAATTTTTGCATTAAAACTGATATTTATAATGTAATTTTTTGCAGGGTAGTTTGATATACTGGGCATCTAATAGTTCCATAACCCTTGTTCAGGTTGGTTTTAGTTTTCTATGCCCTTCTAATTTATAAATAATCATAACAATTCAGCTCTTGACATTGAAGTTGAAATCATTTTGTGGCTAAATTCTGTCATCTTGAATGTTTATTGGAGCTTAGTTAAAAAAATGTTAATTATGTTCTGTTCAAGATCTGCGATTTGATCCATTCACGCGTATAAGGATCGATTTGGTTTATGTTTTATCTCTACGGGCTAAGCTGAAAATTTAATTAAAAAGAAATGGTCAATTGGTTGAATGATCGTAGTCATCCAAAGTCTTTTAATTTATGAAACCTGCAATATATCTTTCTTTAATAAAAGGTTTGATTATCATGGTAACAATTTTTTTTTGTTATCATATTCAACTGCTTACCTATTTATTAAATATAGAAAATGGATAAGAAAGTGTTCGCGGATCAGCCTAACTTTATCTGACACTTTTTGACCATTACCCAACCCTCCTGACCCACCTCTGTCACCTTTAGTTTGTACCATGAAGTGAATTGCTTACTATAACTTACCAATTGGTCTGACAGCAACTAGTTATGAAGCATCCGCTTGTTCGCGAGAAGTTAGGGTTACCTGCCAAGTTAGCTCCAGTGGATTCTCCAGTGGATTCTAGACAATCTCGTGATATGGATGGTCTTGAAGCCACTTTCACAGTTCAGTTGGATAAAAAACCTATTCACGAATTATCATTACTAGAAATATTTAATGTAAGTGATATTTTTCATTTTAGGCTACTTTTGTAGATTTGTTATTTTGATATGCAATTTTTGCAACTGTTTTCAGCTTTCTATTAAACAGCTAACCAAGGGGGAACATGAGAGAGCAGTTTCACTTTTAAGGTGACTTGTTGCATTTATTATTTAATATAAAGTTAGAGGTGGCACTTTCAACCGATTTACTTGTATGTGTGTCGATTTGTGTTATGTTTTATCCTTAACAAGTCAATTGGGCAAAAAAAAAAAAAAAGTTTTGATTTTTTTTAAAATGTGTCAATCAGGCTAAAAATTGCCCCAGTGTTTTTTTTTTTAACATACAGCCTCTTTAAGCTCTTCACTGAAAAGAATTAAATATTGTGAAATATAGTTTTTGTAATCGTATTTAACACATTAATAGTTTGTTTTCAAATGCACAAAAGTGTTTCAGCCTTTCAGGTCAAGCCTTACAAAATTGACGCTTAAGAGGTTATCCAAACCAGCCACCTGTCCGTCTTACCGCGTCTAGTTAAATACTATTTTTAACATTAATTCTCTCTCTCAATTTGGTGTATTTTAACCTTCAAGTATTACATATAAATTACAGAATGGTACTTGAAAAGGACCCTGAGTATGTCAGAGCATTGGTAGTTATGGGGCAGTTGTTGATAAAAGATGAAAAATTAGTTGAGGCTACTGAATATTTGGATCGTGCTGTCACCAAAGTATGAGACGCTGAGTTCATTTTCTTGATTTTTTTAAACTCATTCACTGAGCCTTTTTTTTTTTTTTTTTTTTTTAAAGCTTTATTGGAAGTTTTTATTTATCCCTTTTTTGGCAGCTTCTACTTGTAGGCCATCCAACAGAAGTTGAGGAGATTGATCATTTAATTCTTGCATCTCTATGGTCAGGAATAGCACTTGCAAAGCAGGTAAAGCATTTTTTAATTATTTATTTATTTTTTATTATTATTATTTATTTTATTTTTACTTTTCTCCAAGTTTTTTATATCTAGAATCGAATACTAATTTAAATGGGTTTTATGAACCTATCTAGAAGTTTTCTGATTAATAGAAAATGTAAAATTGCATTGAAAAACTGGCTTGGGTTACTATTTCGCCGCTCCAAACGTGTTATGCTTGCCCTGTCAAACGTGGTAATTTAAGATGGTTGTGACGTGTGCTAGAAAGTCAAAGGTGGCAATATCAACCCCTTTGCTTATGATGCATTGATTTATGTTAATCTCTTTTCTTAAACAACATATCATGTTTATACTCGAATGGGTCAGACAGGTGAAACCAGAGTCGAATGGGTCAAAGTTTGCCCAAAGTGTATTTGTATTACATAAGACCTCCCGAACCATTTTATTCAAAGAAGCAGATCACTACTGAATATTGATCTAATTATTTTTGAAAATATATGACAATAATAAAAAAGGTAAAAGGGTCTTCAACAGACACAATGTGTTTTGGGTCAACCCAACGAGCGCGTTCTAAAAGTACCCGTTGTAAGTTCTGCTCTGGTCAAAATTTTCTCGTAGCTTTGTGATGCATCAGTTATATGGTTGAAAACTAAAGTGAATTTCTCCACGGGATTCGGGGACTATGTTTTTATAGCATTGTTGAGTGGCAAAAAGTTTGCCTATACCCTCCTGCTTTATGTTTTGCTAATATTTATGGTTTTCGGCAGGGTAAATTTGCAGAAGGAATTGTACACTTAGAACGGATAGCAAATATGAAAGAGCCAGAGGATGCAAAGACCAAAACCCATTATTGTGATGGTTTACTTGTGCTTTCAAGGTAAAAGTTAGATGTGGCAGTTTCAACACATTCATTTATGAAAGCGTCACTGTTTTCTCAAATGGGTCAAATGGGTAAATTAAATAAAAATGTTCACTAAAA